>KN476785.1:0-21277 GCA_000787095.1 Periophthalmodon schlosseri | reverse complement strand
GAGATCTGAAGACAAAACTGTAACCATAGTAGCCCATTATATGATGTGTATGGGAAAGTACCTAAGAGTAATAGCAAATTTTGAATGATCAAATCTGATAGTAGTAATCGTAGCAGTATGTATTAAAAATACTAGTAAGTAGTAGAAGTAGTCTATTACTAGTATTATTGGTTAGTAGTATCACTGGTTATAGAGGTTGCAGCAAACAGTGTAGTAGTCATTAGAAGAATTTGGAAGAAGGAATTATTATTTTCATGTAGATTTATTTTATTTTGTTATTCGCAGTTGAATCCTAATTTGAATAAGTAAGACAAACTGTTCAGGTGTAAACATAACTGGATAAGTCAGACTAGAAGGCCTCACACAGTTTGCTCCATCAATCCATTCTCTTCCTGTGTATGACAAATATCTTCAAGAGACAATTTTTAATCATGTATAAGAATATGATTCATAATCCATGTACATAATATGATTACACAACAGAGCAGTAGTGAGTTTCCACCTGTGCTATCCTTTCCTCCCTGTGTCTCTGCTGCCTCAGTGCAATGTAATGGTATTAGGACAATCCTCTGAGCTGCAGCTATTTTTGGAACTAATGAACATGACTTAAGAAAACAGAGACATTAACACACACTTAATCATACAACATGTACTTAAAATCAAAACATTACCCACACAAATGTAGAATTCAAGAGGGTCACAAGCTGAAGTAGGCCTAATGATGTAAAAACGCAGCATTGATTTGAATAACTGTTACTAATATAAATGTAAACATTTTTCTGATGTCACAATCAAAACCCACAGGCCTTGCATTTTACTTTTGCCAGACCTGTCAAAAATATACGCTTCTCCAATACGAAGATAAGAGATCTTCTGCATAGAGAATATGCAGAGAACCAGTCTGGATCCCAGGCAAATGTACGCCTTTGCTACAAAATTATTCCTTTTCAGTTGAGAAATCTATTTCAGTGTTTTTTAGTTTTAATGTTGGCATGTTGGTATCTAGTTTACTTTCATCTTCTATTTTTTAAACCCCATGAAAATCCCATTTGGCCTATACTCTGCATGCACAGACACGTCTGTATAGTTCAGTCAGATAGGGGCAGATAAAGACAAGACACGGACTTTTGTGCAGCGGAGGAAAAACAGTATCATGTTGGTTCAGGGTGACTCTGTTACAAACGCTGATAGAGGACACAGCACCGTAGAGGAGACGAGCTAGGGTTTCATGGGACAAAGATGTGCCTGCTTGTCTGAGCTCCAGACTCCTGCTGCTTTATTACCATCAGCTGCCATTATTTGCACATGGCACTCCCAATATGCAAAACCATTACCATCCAAACTGCACTACGCACTGCACTGAACACCAAATGCACGCTTTTTGTGATACAGGCTGTGTCGTCACACCTCCACGAGACCAACTTGGCCGCTTTGTATTGCTTTACAGATTAGTCAATGATAAGGCGCTCTCGTTCTTGCAAGCTCCAGCTCCACGCATTGTCGTTGCGTAATTCTCGACGTGCCCGGCAGACGTACGCATGGCCAGTGGATAGGTAGGTAGGTAGTAGGCAGGCAAGCCGATTGTAGGAAGAAAATACGAGGGAGGGGGAATTGTGGGTATGGATGGAAGAGTAGAGGGGGCCGTGCATTTTAGCGACTCGTGGCTACAGACAGAGCTGGCAGCGGTACAACAAGCCAAAGCGCAACCTGCCTGTGAGTCGAGAGAGGAGCGTTTTTAACCCCCCAAATAGTAGGATTATGCGGCAAAAGGACGGATAGCGGATCGCGTTATTAACTGCGTGAATACGTCCTCGAAGCTTTGAATTTTGCTGCAGAGGACGACATCAGATCAGGAGGCACACAAAAAGAAGCAGGTACGTTTGGCAATGTGAGGAAGACGTACCTGTGCCGTGAATGAGCGTTTGACGCAGGTTCACAATTGGGCTAATGGCTAATTTATGCGACACTTGAGGGGCCACTCTGAATTACACCCACTTTAGCATCCCTGAGCTTATTATGTTGTACTTGAGTGGCAAATAAAGCACATAGCACTTATCTTTTCCCGTAGCCTTTGATAAATAGTGCTGCTTTTGGTTTTAACCAGCTGAAGTCCGAGTCTGCCAAAACACTGTTAATTTTCTACCAGCTCATCCTTACATTGCTATAAATAATTTACAACAAGCCATCAACCTGAAGTCAAAGGTGTGCATTTTTAAAATCCAAAAAGTCACACAAAAGTTATCAACACATCTTTCACAATATGAAAGTGCCAGTTCCTCTCCAGCTGTCTCCTATTTAGCCTGTTTATTGTTTATTTGTTTTCTGATGCAAGTGCAGTTGTCAGTCTTAGCACAGAAAAACAGACCACCAAACAGAAGACAGGTGGTCCAATTGGTTAATTGCCAATTGTTATTGGATTTAGCCTTAATAGGTTTATAATAAGGTAATGATTTCTCTTGAAAAAAAAATCTAGATTCTGCTCAAACCAATAGGCTGTAAGATTACTGTGTTCAAATGACTGAACTCTGTGTATATCAAATATAACTAAATATCCTATTGTAAGTTACAGTTGCTGTTTAAACATGATTCAAACAGCAGTTCTAACAAGCAATTAAATTAGGCTATTATGATGACATGTTAAACTTAAGTGGCTATATGCTCTGTTAGCCATTTCTTTCAGTTACTGAAGCCTTTGTATTCACTCCAAAATATACAAGCTACTCAAGAGATTGCTAGAGTGGATGCAAATCTCAAAAAAAGAAAGTCTACACAAAGTGTCTTCTGCCTCGGTGTTCATATAACCAAATTTCCATTGATTGAAGAATAATAATTGTTTTTAGTTGCTATTGGACTGAGAAGATCAATATTTTAGCATTAAGTCTCTTACACCTTAGATATAAACATAGTACATCCAAGACTGCAGCATTTTATTGAAAACAGCTGTAAGAATGAAAGGAGCATGGAGGTTAACAAGGTGATGTTAATGAGAGGCAATGGTTGTAATGTGTTTTCCTGATATCTCTTCTTGTGGCTGTATGGTTTAACAGTTATGTGACCACTAATGTAGCAATTTTCATTTCAACTTGAGTTTGGTTCCACAAAGTTGTCATTGTTGTCTAAGTTTAGATTGCATTTTATCGTGGAACTTAGAAAAGACAAGAAGCTGAAGCTGAAAATGTTTAGGTTGTTTTTGTGATGAGGATGGATGCATGCTTTGACATATTAGTAGGTCTACGTCAGAAGAACTTATTTTATGTTTTGGAGAAAAAGTCAGACAGGCCAGACTGACATTGTGGTTTTGACATGTAAAGTGAAGGGATAGTATGTGTACTGTGTAGGTGGATTAGAGATCGACTGTGTTTTTTTCATGATCGATGTTGATACCAGTTGTTTAGAATCCAGAGAAAGCAATGGCCAATAAGCTCTGCTGATATTTGTGGGCAGATATGTAGGCCTGATTTAGAGTATTTCCCCCATCTTATGTAATAGAAATTTACTACAAACTCACCCACAGCCATTATTTTAAACCATAAACCTTCAAGAGAGCAGTGTAGTCATGTTTTGCGCAATTATCTCTTCGCACTGTTCAAATATGTGAATTATTTGGGCAGCAGATTGAACCAAACAAAATACTGGCCTCTGTTGTAGAGATTGAAGGCCAATAGCCGATGTGCCAAAAAGCAAATATCAGCCTATCGATCTATCTTTAACAAGGATGCTGAGATTAGAGCTTGAGCACAAACTTCTTGAACTTAAATTGATTGTGGTGCTTGGCCACACTAACTCACTGCTTGGACATGCCTGTGGTTGTTCCTCTGTCCTCTTATTGTTGCCCTGCAGTGAGGAATCTTTGGGTGATTGTGGACTGTATGTTCAAACTGGACAAGCACATTAGCTCTGTCATAAAGTCCAGATTCTTTCAGTTCAGTCAGTCCTTGCTAAAGTAAAGCCTTACCTTCCACAGGCAGATTTTGAAAAAGCAATCCAGGCATTTGTTACGTCGCGTCTGGATTATTGTAATTTTTTGTATTGGGGCTGGAACCAGGGTTCCCTGCAGTGCTTTCAGAATGTCCAGAACGCTGCAGCTCATCTGCTGACAAAAACTAAGAGCACATCATGCCTGTACTGTGCAACTTACACTGGCTCCCTATTTCATATTGGGTGCAATTCAAAATGTTATTGATTGTGTTTAAATGTCTGCACTCTATGGGTCCTCTTTATTTGAGAGAGTTACTGGAGCCCTATACTCCACCCAGAGCCCTGAGGTCAGCTGACCAGCTCCTTCTGCCTGTGCCCAAAGCCAGGCTCAAGACCAGAGGTGACAGAGCCTTTTCTGTGGCAGCATCCAGACTATGGAACTGCCTCTTGCCTGTCAGATCCTCGCAGTCTGTAGCACAGTTTAAAACTAAACTAAAAACCCACCTCTTCTCCCTGGCATTTAATTCTAACTAGACAAGATATCTTGGTATTTTATTGTTTTATTGTTCTTTGCCTATGTATCATATTTACTGTTTCTGTTTTCTGTTTTTTTTTACTTTTGTGTGAAGCACTTTGGGCATCTTAAGTTGTATTTTAAATGTGTATAAATAAAATAAAATTGAATTGAGAGTTGTCATGTATAGGTTTTAAAGGTCAAAATGGTGATTAACTATTACTATTATCTATGGTCATTAAATTCTATGCTACATCATCAACTATTACTGCTAAGAAATCACTAAAATATATCTAAAATATACACATAAAAGGACTGAAGATGGAGGTAGACTGTTTACAATAACAACCTTTTGGAGAAAAAGATGAAAGCTAATTAGGATAACATGTCAATACCATAGATGAGTGGTACCATATGTGCACTGGGGCGTTTCTGTCTAAAAAGGAGTTGGGGTACAAGCTTCACCCCTGATTCCTGACCCCTTAGCCTTTGATCTGTGGTCTGGACAGGGGCAGAGCGTCACTCAAACTGCTTGTTATTGGTCTCAGCACTTTTAAGTTGGACATCCGTTTTTCCACTGGGGATCAAAAGCCCCTGCGATTGGTTCTGGATCTTCTTCACTTCTTTCTAGCGTGACCTGACCTGAGCTGCGTGTGGGAGGCAGTTTTAGCAGGGACTCCCCATAGAGCAGCAGAGGAGCAGGTTAGAGGTGGCTTCAATAGGATTGCGTTGGAAAGAGAAAGTTTTGGTATCACAAATTCCAATATGGAACGGTTAGGTGCTGACCTTTTCTAGCACATGTATTAAGAACCATGACAATACAAGGACACAGGAGTGGAAGAATAATTCAAAATATGTACTCAATATGAAGTGTTACATAATATTACCAGTGTTAAAATCTATTATTTATTACTGCTTATTAATGTTCCAAGTATGTTATGGATTGTCATTGGTTTTACTTTTGGATTCAACCTTCTCCCTTAGTATAATTGCAATTACTGCTACTACTACTACCACTTTTCCTTCTACTTCCTCTACTATTACTACTACAACTGCAATTACTCTTAAGACAATGGAAACATATATTTAGAATGCATCAAAATACTGTACGAAATCACTTCCTTACAGGCCCTATTGCAAAATTGCCTGATTTGAGCCTATTTAGGCCCAAATTTAAACAAATCAACAAATAAAATAATTTTGTAATCAACAAGAAGATACTGTATCTTTGATAATCCATACTGTATGTTATTCCAAGGTGTGGAATTTCCAACGGTCAGGGCAATGACCACCCCCATACGCCCACATACCAGCACAACCACACATACCCACCCATACTCTTTCCTTGTGCCTTCTGTACTGACTGAAGTATACTGGTTTACTATGTGTCTGCCCTCTACTCCACACAAACAAGTTACACATCTGCAGAGAGAGCCCTGAGCAGCTGTTACACTACTGCACCATGACACATCACTATATGAAAATTTGTCATTAGACCATATTGTTATTGTCTCTGTGTATTATGGGAACATTTATAGGAGTGCATTTATAGATAGTGAACCTTTATAGTAGAAGCTTATTGCAATAAGTCATAATCAGTATATGGATTAAACATTAAATTACAAATAGTTTTGGTTTGGATAAAGGATTGTCTGGTGCAAACACACCCCTAACCTTCTGTGTTTTGTTTTGTGTATAGCTGGTACTTTAATGGGCACATTGCACTGCCAAATTCCATATGACAAAGAAAAGCCAGACTTCAGTTATATCAGACTCTCATCTGTACTGCATAATTGGATAAATACTACTTCTGACTTGATTAGTTTAATAATGTTGAGAAATAGTAGTCTAATCCAGTGGCTGTAGCTTGCGGCTGTACCACTGGACATTGTGCACTGGCATTTCCTGTCTGAATAAAGGATTTACTGTGTGTGAGAAAGTGACGACAACTATACAACATGCTCAACCCGGAAAATTAAATATAGAGCCATGTGACCTTTGGCCTCTGGGGCAAAGCCTGATAAAAATACATAGTGTGTGAGTGTGCACCCATCTGCTTTCTCTGTCAGGAATGAATGGGGTGGGATCCAGTGTTTAGACTATAGAGATATGGCGGAAAGACTATTTTTTAGACATGATGGGGGTTAAAGAAGTAATGAGTACAAAATCTGTACCAAAGTAAAATATGTTTACTGTAAAGTAGACGTAAAAGTACACAATGATGGGTTGAGGTACCGTGAGTGGATCTACCACAGCTACCACTACTACTGCAACTATTACTTCGCTATTACATCGCTACTCTTTATCTATCTAGTTATGCTTCTATAACTTCTACTCCTACTGTAACTTCAACAGCTAGATTGATTCATTTTCTCTACAGGTGCGCTATGTATTTTTCCAATGGAATGTCCATCTGCTTGTCTTCATGGATCTTATTACTTTGCCAGGAATGTTGCACAATATGCCATTAAATATGCATTAACTTAATTACAGATATCCAAAATACATTAAAACATGCATTCATACTGTGAACAGAGTCACCTTTCTACAGATTTGGCCTACAACTTCGCCTGGTGGCTTCACCTGCTTGTCTTGATGAAGATAGACAAGTTTAATGCTAAACTATGACACATTCTAGGCAAAGCAATAACATCTGAAAATACCTGAGTAGAAAATGAATGACCATTACCTCCAAATATAAAAATGCATGGATAGTGTGCACTCAATTTATTTGGAATAAAATACGTTCCATGGTTGTTGTTAGGACAGGTTGAATTACTTGGAATGTGTACCTATACAGCCATCTGCACTGTTTATGTTAACGTTAGTGGAAACTCGATGCCAGGGTCTATAAACTCAGTGAAGTAAAGCCATTTATGGGTTCTTCATACTGATTTCTTGGGACCCACACAGAAGAGACATGACCATATTAGCTCATGAATGACTCAAATTCCTCATGTTCCTCAATAGTGGCCCAAGGTGAAATTATTGTCATGTAATATAAACTGTTGGATAGGAAAATGTCTCCAATAAAATAAATCAAAACCAAACTATTAGGGCCATGGAATATTCTATGGTATGTTGAGAATTACAAATTGCACATTTTGTCTCTGTAAATACAAACTTGGAATTACACGAATATACATATCTACTACTACTTCTTGCTACAACTTTCATAATGTAATTTACTATTTACTTCATAGCTATTCTCATCAAACCTGAGCACTTTTTTAATTTGGAGAAATAACATAATGGTATAATTTTCCTGAGTATTGTAATTAATGTTTTCAGACCTTCACTTCTTAGTATATGTTGGCCGTACAGTTTCTTGTTTGGCTGGATGCCCTGTAAGTCCCATTGGTCTCTGTTTTCTACACTGGAGCACATAGCCTCATTGGATTACTTTGGATGAAGATTTGGGTTTGTTTACGTAAAGACATTACTCAATAGAGCTGCTGTTTAATGTTGTCTGCCAGGGGCTGCACAACTGACTGCACCTCAGCAACAACATGAGGAACAGCATGCCTTCTTCAAGTAATGTTCTGACCAGAAAATTCATTTTCATTCTCAAAGTAGATTTTTTTTTTTTTTTCAAAGTACAAAAAAATCAGGTACCACGTGTTTAATCAAATTTATCTACCATTTACTATCACATTACATAACAGCACTTTTGCTGTTCCTTTAAGATTATCTTATCTTTGCATCCACCTACTCTCTCCTTATCTTTCTTTTTCTGCTCCTTTCAATCCTGAGCAGAACCAACTACATAGTTACGTGAAGTACCTCCAGTTTAATAGGAAACAGGAAATGATAGAAGAAAAAAAACACAGACTAATCTCCAGTGGAATTGGCCAACAGTGGCTGGTTAGACTACAGCAGGTCTTGACAGAATGTGCAGGGGTGGATAGCTATTACCATTTTTTGTACATTTGAGAACATCGTATGATGCACTGTTTTCTGTGAAAGTTGTGAATATGTGATGTGATGTGGCAAATTTTTACTATGGATGCCTTTCCTGTGCAAGAGTTTAGCAGACTACAAGCTGGACTGACTTTAATATTGGCCAAATGGCTCTCATACTTTGGTTCTGTGACTTCCTGGTGCTGACTGACCCCACACACCTAAACATATGATGCAAAACACCTCTTTCTCTCCACCTGCTCAGTACTCACACATTAGCTTTCCGTGCTGTAACTGGGCTATACAGCTGCAAACAGTCCTTTAGTGTGCCCATAGAGCAGTTAAATTAATACAACTCTCTCTCTCTCTATATATATATATATATGTATATATATATATACACACACACACACACACACACACACACACACACACACACATATATATATATATATATATATATATATATATATATATATATATATATATATATATATATATATATATATATATATATATATATATATATATATATATATATATATATATATATATACACACATATATATATATATACACACACACACACACACACACACACTCTTCCTATGACTACTATAATAATTTCACTTATTGAGCTATCCAGGGCTCTGTACCTGTCTTAAATACAGAACTAATCCATTAAAGAGTGGGTTTATGCAAAATAGATTAGATTTCTAGAATGCTATAATGTTCACTCATCAAAAAACATGCCTAAAGAGCTTTTAGATGTCATCCATGCATGTTTGAGTATTGTAGCGATCTCTCCTGGTTCTTATTTGAACCCTCTTTATGGTTAGCTGTACCATTCTGTGCAAGCTCAGCCCAACAAGCCTACATCACCTGTGCTCCCACATGACAATTCTCCGTAAATATACAAAAAAATTATACAAAACTGTACACAGCAACTTGACAAACTTGATGTGATGTGCAGTAGTTTCATTAGCGGAATGCACACTGATTGTGTTGTGGTAGCGCTCTGAAGGGGGAGTGACTTAACATGGCGAGCAAAGAAAGGGGAGACTCAGAGCACCAAAAACAAAAGTGAAACTTATAAAACATCTTATTACGTGTTTTCAGGCACTCAGAGCACCAAAAACAAAAGTGAAACTTATAAAACATCTTATTACGTTGTTTTCAGCTAATATAGCATTTTCAAAACAATAAAAGGTAACATGGTGAGCTAAATATGTTATGAGTTAGTTAGTCTAATATCCCGTAGAAGTAAAATACCCCCACTTTAAACTGTTTCCAGTGATCCAAACATATGTTTTACAACTTGAAATTTACTAGTAAAACTACTGCTATTACAATTTACACAGTACCTGATAAAGGTATCTAGTTACCCTCCACCTCTGCAAATGACTAAACATCCCCAAAGGCACAGATTGCTATTTCCAGTGCTTCCCTGTGTTTGGTGAGGTTTCAGTGCGATTATACTGCTCTTCCCTGGGGCAGTCTCACTCTCTGACTCACAGGAGGAGGCAGAGCTTTATATAAGTGCAGTCTGAAATCATAAAGGGGGAGTGAATGGTGATGGTCCAGGGGATACGGCTGACAGCTGGGTGCTTGGATGACTCGTGCAGTTGCATAATAGTTCCGAGTCTGGGGGCTGTCTGTGTCACATCTCAAATCTACTCATAGCTGTCCTGGTGTAAATAGCTTTAGCCTTAGTAGCATTACATAGTAGCAAGCTGATAATAACTGATGATAATGATCCAATAATGCATCAATCAGTCAGCAGTTGGCCATATAAACAATGGATATGAATGTGCCAATTTTACAATTCGTCTCTCCTTAATAGTGTGTAATAAATATAGTGGCACCAAAATAGATGCTAGTCATTCAGGAATATTTAATGGCTCAAAGCATGCAATAAATCTGTCCAGAAAAATGCATCTATTTGTATTTTCACAATGCAGCAATATTTTGCAATGGGTGACAACTTGTTTACTTGATTAAAATATGAGCTCCTGTTTTGTGTTTTGCTATGTGGCCAGGCATGTGCCATGTAACCACACACTTCCCCACACCCCAGTTACTGCTGGTGTCATGCTGCAGAACACTGTGAAAATTTCATTGACTTGACCCTGAAACTGCCCAATACTTACCACCTGTTCTATTTTCTACCCCTGTGCTCATCAAGTACTCGGGTCTCAGCAAGGAGGATGACGCTTCGATCCTCTGGCCATCTGACTCACATTCTCTTTGGCTGAAGTTTGCATGTCTTCCCTGTGTCTCACTGCAGATTCTTACTGGAAATTATTGTCTTCTGTCTCTGTCACTTCTACAACTGCCCACTGCCAACTGCATTCAATCTGAAGAATTGCTATGATTGGACACCAGTTACTCAAAATCTGATTGGCAATGTGTGACTATAAATTAAGAATAGTCAGTGAAGAGTAATTTTTGTGTCTGTGCATCAGCTTATCCCGAGTGTATTCTGTAGTTGTTGTGAAAGGCCTACAACCATCAAAGATACGCTTTGTAACTTATCTAGTGAAGGGTCTAGTCTAGGGTCATGTACCTGCTTGTCTCTTGTCTTGCATATCTTGCATTCATTCAATTAAAGAGTTTTATTTCTCAAAAATAAAACATGAATTCTTTCTTGTTGTGAGCAATCTCGTCTCTCAACAGATCTAACCTGTGGCATCACTTTCTTGACTCCATGAGGATAGATAAGTTTAATGCCATACTGTGGAATATTACAGGCAAAGCAAGCAGGTGCTGGATCGTCCACCAAAAATTCACCTTTAATAAACAAAAACAGAAGTGGACAAATGATCTTTTCATTTGTACTAACAGTCTCTCTTTTTTCTCATCAGACACAGGAGTGGAAACATGTCTTGACCATCCAGGACCCAGAAATACCAGTCAGACCATAGAGGACCATGGCGTCAATGTTGCTATTTGTCTTGGGACTCTACCTCACCTCTCTTGCCTCTTCAAATGCACAGACTCTCATCGGCACCTCTTCCTCTTTCTCCTCCTCACTCAGCCAACCTGGGACTTCCTCACCAAATCCCACCAAAGAAACAATACGATTCTGGCCCCCTTTTCCCACTAGGGGGCGCAGCGATGTCCCTATTAGAGCTACACTGCGAGATGGGCTATCCAATTCGGTGCAGCCAGGATCGAGATTGGCACATCCCACTACTCCTTCAAGGGCTTCAATAAAATCAACATTAAACCCAAGCAGTGGTCCCATTGTAAACCAAACCAGCATTATAAGACCAAGGACAGATACAGCAAGTCTAGCTATCATCAGGGCTAAAGCTAAGTTAGATTCTACTACAAAGGGAACAACTATAGCTCATCCTACATTGGATGGTGCCTCTATTACTGTAGCAACATATAAAGGACTTGACACAGATTTGCAAGGTTTGGGGTCAGGAAATGCCCCAACAACCAAAGATGAACATTTACCTCCACCAGGAACATATGGGAGTGGACTGGCGCAGTATCGACCACCAGTACAGACAGTACCCTTTGAAGGGACATTGGCAACAGTGGTAGATATGTCTACATTGGTACAACTGACTGAGAAGTCTGAAGTTACAAAAAGCACAACAACAGCAAAGAAAGAAGACAGGATAACGAAATCTCCTGTGGTGACGCAAGCATCGCCTCAAACAGTAGTGTTTGCAGGTGAGATACCAGATGTCAAATGAATTAAGACTTTTGGAAGGTTTAATGAAGTGATAGAAAGGTGAAATTTGCTATGTGTCTGAAGTTACTTAATATCTCTCCAGACCCTTATTTCCTTTGTAAATTATTGCTCAATTTAGCTGGTTAATCGGCCGCAGCACTTTTACATGTTACATTGTTAGTATGGCAAATGAACAGATGCTTTCTTTAAATCTGACAAAGGATAAGATTGTGAATTATTCTTATTGTGTAATATTGACCTCTCTCTGTGTTATGATTGTAGGTGAATTAACTGCCAACGCTCCACCATCTGACAGAAGCCCAACAATAAAACAAATGGCTCCACAAACTACAACAACCACAACAACCACTACAATGCAAGAAACCACCGCAAGATACAGCATTATCTCTGATCTGAAAACCACATCAATAGAAGTGACTACACCAAGTGCTTCTACTACTACTACTTCAACCACTACTAGGAAAGCAGTACAAATATTGCCCAAAATATCCAATCCCCCTAACAAAACTGCCCCAGCAAGACCATCCATGGATCCAACAAGTCCTCAGTTAACCAGGACAGGTAAGAGAAGACAGATTTTTGCTTTATGTTTTGATTTTAGCTTTATGATTTGAGATGCCATATTAATCATTTAAGCAGCTGCAACGTCTTTACTGGAATCCTGGAATCAACATCAAAGATAGAAAGATGAAATGATCCATGGAAACTGGGGTGGATGCTGTGTGGAATATGTGGGTAGACCAAGCAAACTTAGGGGGAGCATTGGGTTTCAGGTGGACCCAGAGACAGACTGGAGCAGTGCATATGAGCAAAACAGCTCATGGTGACTGCCGATGAGGGAGTAGACGTTTGGGCTGAATTTCCAATAAGGGGAAACTGTTACAAATGTAGGGAGTGGGAATGTGGTCATAAAAACACAGGCACTCAAAGATGGTAGTTCAAAAAGTAAACGGAAAATTAAATGCATGACAAGTAGCTTAGAACTGTGACGACAACAACAACTTACGGTAATCATGACTAAAACCTCCAGTCCCATAGTCAGAAGCATCTTTTACAATGTATATATCGATTTATGTAATGAGCTGTCAAGTGCTATTCAATTTTTATTATTTCCATACTTTTCTAGATATGATGTTAAGCAGCGTTTCCCAAATTATGCTATATTTAATGTAGTGCAAAGAAGTGGTTAGAATATTATAAGAAATTGGTTTAGTTCTACTGGTTTATGTAGTCAACCGATCTTGTCAGGCTTAGATGGGGTCCTGACTTTGTTCTGGCTGATATATTGTTCATATGCATTCTATATCTTTATAAAATATACCATATCAATTTATTAAATTTGTTCTAATATTGTCTAAGAGTAAGTAATATAATATGTAGCTCTATTGAGTAGTAAAAATCTGATGTAGACATCTATGTGATTCTTTGCCCTGAGAGGTGAAACAGGATATTTACATTAAGTCCTTTGCCTTTTGTGGGCATGCAGCAGCCGTAGCAGTGTGTGTGTGTGTGTGTGTGTGTGTGTGTGTGTGTGTGTGTGTGTGTGTGTGTGTGTGTGTGTGTGTGCGTGTGCGTGTGCATGTGTCTGTGTGTGTGTGTGTGTGTGTGTGTGTGTGAGGAACTCAAGGATAGGGGAAAGTTTAAATGCATCCAGCTGTGAAATTTGATCACCACATCTGGAACAAGTCTGGAGTTAACTTCTGAAAAAGGGAGAAATCTGGGAAGGAAGTCAGACATACCTCTGTACAAATAAAGAAAAGTGGCTGTGATGTGCATGCGGTGTCGGCTTGTGTCATGGGTGGGATGGGGAAAGTGAGGGAGAGAGACAGGAAGTGAAACACATGTCTGAGTGAGTCATTAATAATCTGTATGTCAGGTTGTATGGTGTTTGGGACACAAATTAGAGGCTGTGTTTGACTCTGAGTTCTTCCAACATCCATCATACCTGAGTTAAGTTTACTAATGTATACGTGTAGTCAAACCAGTACCTTAAAAATGCTACTATATTAAACCCATTCTTTTTTATATTATAACTTTCACGACAAGTTTCTCTGTTCCTTTAGTTTAGAAGTATTCTCATACAAGCCCCTTCTCTTCAATATTTTAGTCTAATCTACCTTTTTGACTTACACAAAAACATGCAATACAAAATGTGAAATAGTTGCGTCATGTTTTAATAGCGTCTGTTATCTATACAGTCTGGCACCACCCAATACTCCTTAAGGTTATGAATGGTTGTATGATTATACTGCTCTTGGGTGTTTCCATTGTGCATAAGAAAAGGTGGAGTGCTTTCAGTAAACAGTAATAACTCTATGTCAGGCTATGGGACAGGACTGACTGTTTAAAATAGTTTTAGGACAGAACCTGTTAAGCCACAATATAATTATTCCTTTTAGTAACTTTAGTAACTTAGAATGATCAGTGAAATCAGGTCAATGAAGCATAGTTAAGAAGATAGACTGTATTGCTTGTCTTCTATTTAGCTTTTTATAACCTACCCATTTCAAACAGATAGTTCAAGTGATACAGTTTTTGGTTATGTAACAAAAATGCTCTTATTAATTATATAACGTAATCCAATTAAGTCACTAGCAAGAAGTGAGCAAGAAGACAAGTTGTGTCACATGTTAAATTATACAAGGGTGATTATCACAGACATTTGTTTATGTCTGAGAAAATGCTTTATGCAAGTCTAAATAGGAATATTCTTTGGGAAGAAATACAATGCAATTTGTGTACATTGTTTAGTGTGCTGTAATTAGGGCTGAGCCGAGGGATGAGAATCGTCCTGGCGAGGGATTAATTAAAATCCTGCCTGGAGACCCCAGGAAAAAAATATTGTAGCGGCACCTCAAACTTCAATTTTTATGAGATACAACGGGAGCTCGACCTGGAAAAAAATCAACGCAGATAGGTGAAACTTGGAATGAAAAATAGAACATGTCAGGATATGCAAAAAATTATATTATGGCCCCGCACTAAACCCAACAGGAAGTCAACCATATTGGATCAAACCCAGGACTGACAGTAGCGCACACTGTCGTGCTTTTGGCATCTCCTCCAACAGTTTTTTTTTTTGTTTTTTTTTTTTTTTAATCAAAAACACTTCAAACTTGGCCTAAAGACACAAAACCCATGTGTGATTAAAGACTTTCATGGCGATTTTTCAACAAAATGGAAATTTTTGAAAAATAAAAAATAGTTTATCTTTCACAAACATTGGCGGATTGGAAAGCATACAATGGAGCGCGAATGCAGATTTATGAGCTGAATGCAGTGACATGCAAATTAAGGGTCCATCTTTTAAGATGCCATCATATTGAACAAAATGAGAACATACCTGTATCTCCAACCATATGAGCCTAACAATGGCAGGAATTGTGTCATTGCAAATAACTGAATTGTATACTATATACACTGACAATTGAGGGATAATGTAGGCGGGAACGAGAGGCAGGCTTTTGCAGTGGCATGTACCCCGCGGTTGCAAGAGGGCCGAGGGCCTTTAATGCTGCATGGGACTTTGATTGAAATTGAAATTTGTGATTGTTCCTAAAAAAATTTCCCCAGCCAGATGCTAAACGATATTTGTATCAAAATGCAGTAACAGTATCAATTCTGGTAAAATCAAAAATAGGATAAAGCTGGACATTTCATGAATAGAAAAATCTTGATTTGTATCAGAACTAAAACATAATCAAATTACTAAAGGCACTACCAGTACTTTGAGTTGAAATGAGCTTGGTTTTACCTGTATCTAGGATATGATTATTAATGAGAGATATCTGAAAATAAAATATATCTACTTTTTGGCAAAGTTAATAATAGGAGGCACAAAACAGTTACCAAAGTTCTAATCACTACTGCCATCTAGTGGAATGTTCTTAGTGTATGCGTTACTATATAATAATTACAGTAATGAGTCTCTCTTTTTCAGGGACGTCTTCCTTTCTTACCACTGGTGTTGCACCCGGGACAAGGCCACGGTTGAGCCCCACATACCAGACTGCTGTAAGCTTCAGAAACCGCTCCTACCCTCTGGGCCGCCCGCACCACCCTCCGACAGTAAACTCAGGCCCCTTTCCCACTGTAGTTCCAGCCAACGGAACCTTCCTGTACTGGGGAGATCTAAGCCGAACTCTAGCTTTTGTCTGGGAGCTGCACGTCTATGGAACAGCCAGTCTCTTCCTGCTCCTGTTCGCTGGTGCTGCCCTTGGTCTCACCCTTTCTCCTGGTGCTCACTGCCCTCATCACGGGGCTCTGGCTTTGGCTAACATTCTCTTGTTTGTAGCAGGGGGCATCAGAGCTACGTTCTTTCTAACTGACCCATATGGTACACGTAAATTCCTCCCTCGTCCCGCAGTCATAGCCCTGTACAACCTCCCTTTACACTTACTGGTGTGGACTCAAGCAACCATGCCGATACTGGCTATGAAGGCAGCAGGTGTGAGTTTATTCCCTCCTACTCTTGAGCGCCCTCCGCTGGTGGCTGTGCTGGCTGTGCTGCAGTGCACCCTCCTCCTTGCGGCTGACCTGCTCTCACCAGCCCTGTCCCCAGTGGTACCGGTCACGTTGCAGTTCTTGTCTCTGTGCTGGGGGTTGGCTGTCTGCTTTGTATTTCTGTGCTACATTTTCCCCCAGATTCGCTGCCCTCATCTTCCTCATGCAGCACTTCCTGATGAGTCCCGGAGGAAAGCCTGGACTGGGAGCAGGAGACTGGTGGTCATTCTGGGCAGAGTGTTGGCAGTGTGTGCAGTTTTAGGGGCTCTGTGTTGCTGTCTGCATGCTTATGCCACGCTCTGGCTCTATGGGCTGCTGGGGGAGTGGACCCGCTTTAACTGGGGCTGGTGGCTGGTGCACTTCTGGGCTCGACTTCTGGAGCTGGCCTGGGGCTTCTCTCTGCTACTGTTGGCCTCCTGGCTCTTCTGGAAGCCTCAGAGCTTTCGGGGCAGAGATGAGGCAGGGACAGATGGACGCGTGGCAGGAGACATGTCCTCTGCTGGGCAGTCCACTGCGTCAGCACAGAGACACACCTGCTGGTCCAAGATTGTTCAAAGCCTGAAAGGAAAGCCCTGCAGAAAGTCTGAGAGTAATGGGGTGGGGTCAGCACAGGGGGAGGTGCCTAACAACTGGGCGGGGCAGGACCGCTCTGCAGCTGACATCAGTAAGAGCCTTATCAGGAACCAGAACCAGACCCCAGCCACAACAGGACCTATCAAAGACAACAACCGCCGGGCTCACTCAGCAGAGCGCGGTGTTTCTGATGACTTCTCTGGATCTCAGCTCCGTCTGCAGCAGTTCACGCGACCCCCTCAGCACTCTGTCAGTGGGAGCCAGGACATAGACAGAGACACCTCAGTCTCTCTTTATGAGTTTGATTTGAGGCCCCCGTCCCCCATCGATTTGACCCGCAGCATCGACGAGGCGCTGCACAGAGAACATCTGGTGACAGGAGGAAGTTTGTTCCACCCTCCGCTGTCTCAGACACCTTCCCCGGGCTCAGGACTCAGCCAGGGCCCGTGGCTGCGCAGGAACAGTGACCCTCAGCTCTCTGAGAGTAGTGATGCCACAGAGTCATCTATGCCACTAGGGGGCAGTGTTATGAGCAGTGTTCCCAGCAGGCAGGTCACAGCACCCCCTACACCTTCTCACCAGGGGCACAAATGGGCAGGGGCAATCGGAAGTGTTCCATCTTCAGTGTCTTGCCCTGTGTCCCTCCGTCCATCCAGAACGTCATCAGGACGCCTAGAGGAGGATGCCGTGGACGACACAAGGCCCTTCATTACTCCAGACTCAGACAGGCGTCGTCGATCTGCACGTCCGGCAGGCTCGCGAAGTTACCTTGAAGTGTGCCGACATGACGACTCTGCCAGTGTGAGCAGTGAGATTATTGACCTATGAGCCACACCATGGGACCCTCCAACACATTTAACAATGCTTTTATTAGCTTTCAATTATTTTAGGTGTGAAAATATCCAAAAGCAATTGTGGGATACTTAAAGTATCACCAAGCTGCCTTTCAACTTTTTGAAAATAGCAGATGTTAAACATGGTACTTTTACTCTGGGAGTAAAACATGACATAACCTTTGACCCACTGTCGAGCTGCATCTCACACTGGTATCATACGACACTGGGACATTGAAGTATTTTAAACAATAGTAATATATGCATATCTATCTGTCAAAACTGCATCTCTACACTGTACACTGCATAGACCTAGTAGATTCATGTCCTATTTCAGTTTGCTTATTGACAATGTGCCATATGTTTGTTCTGTGCTTTTCTAGATATTGTTGACACATAATTTTATCAGATCAGGTTTATGTTCTTGATTAACATGCTGCCACTGGCTGTCTTTATGCAGATGGTTACATAGGCACAGGACATTACACACAACAGCAAACATCTTTACTACAGCACAACTGAATATAATCTTGTTATATCCTGTCTTTCCTTTGCACAAAATAGTAAGATTCACATTACAGCCATTGAAAAAGAAGTCAGCTTCTCTCAGTTTTGCCCACTACTTTGCAAATACTACCTAACAATACTAAAGCCTATGACTGCATTTTGGTAACAGTATGTTAAACAGTATATATTCTATAGCAATGTGATCTCGTAAATGCTGCACATCTAGGAAAGGCTGCCCTGTAATACAATAGCATGATATAATAGAAACAGCACTTACTATACGCCTGAGCACTCCACAGAAATATTTTAAAAAATCTAACTCATGCAACAATGTAAATAGTGTTATTTTTGTACATAATGAGAGGTTATTGAAGATATGTGTGTAATCCTCCTAACTGTGAAAGACAATCTGAATTCTGGAGTGAAAGGCCTGTATAGGTTATGTCAAAGGTGTCTGGGCTGTGCTCAGTATTGTTTAAATAACAAAGGTTTTTAGACTTTGTCTTAAGCTGAAGAGTTGATTTTTTTCTGCTTATTAGATTTCTTCAGTCCTATCATTGTGTGTTATTACTCATGAACCATTGTTTTACTGATGCTTGTTTTTACAGTGTGATTGTTAGTTGTTGCCTTGGATCTTTGTTATGAAATATAATGTACAGTATTTTGACTACTAGTAAACAAACTAGATGACCTTATTTTGGAATAAGACCTTTTTCCCCTCTGTGAGCCATCCCCCAGAGTGGCCACAGTTTGTCCCAGTGCGATGCTTGAATTGTAATTGCATTAATGGCCTTGTGTTGTTTACATTCCAGTGAGCCTTCCTGCTTGTACTTGCTGTTTGCTCTTAACTGTGCAGCAGGAGAGAGAGACCTGTAGATGATGTCACCCAAACACCTGGATGTGCCATAGAAACGCTGTCAGAGATGCTGTCAGTGTGGTCAGTGCAGACGTACAGTGTTAGATCTGTTCAGTTCATTCAGTTTCTGTTTAATGTTGCTGCATTTATGTTTGATTCAAATAAACATACAGAACAAAACTGTGTTGTATATTCATCATGTAATCACATTTATACCACAATGCATGTAGTGCATAATAATAATTAAAAAAAATACCCAAATCTATCAGCACTTTCATAAAAGGTTAGTATCTTGGCCAATGGCGTTGCAAAAGCTAAACTTCAGTGCTAAAAACTAATGGAGAATCTTTCATATTTTGCTTGTATTCTTCATCAAACTCATCATTTTGGGCCACAGTAAAATGGTTCGTCCAATTGCCAACTTTCCCTGATAGATAAACAAAATGTAGTGTTACATTTGGCACTAATTTCTGTTAAGAAAAGGTAATAAGAGACTTAAGAATGGAAACACCTTCTGATCATCATTTTAGCTGTGGAATAACTGATCATCTTGTTTTGCTTCATTTTATCAAACATTGTCACCTTGATTTTGTCTAGTTCCTTGGCTGAAGGAGAAAGGCCTAGAAAGTCACAGACCCTCAGTATTTCTCTTGACGTGTCCTGTGTAGATTGTAAAATTAAATACATTAATTTAATATATTTTAATAATAATACATCCCACCTCTATCAAGTCCTCATAAAACATGTAGTGAATTTTTGGATATATTTGTTTCCTTTTCCACCAGTTGTTGACATGGTCATACCAAGACCCAAGTCAGCATATAGCCATTGGTTATGCATCAGATTACACATGAACTAAATTGAAAGCAAACCCACCTTTTCCATTCATGAAGCGATTTAAATATGTGCCCCAGTCTACAGGTTCAGGCTGTGCATAATTCATCCGTGTGAAATGATAAGATACTGCACTGTCTTTAGCATTGCGAGCCACATACACTATCTGTCCAAATGAGGTACAGAATGTGTTACAAACCAAGTAAAAGAACTTGGCATATATGAAGTGAAAAAATAGATATAATGGTTCCACGTAAACTAAGGTTTCTTTTTACTTTCTATAAATAACTGTTCAGAAATCAGAGTTTACCACATTTAAGCAAACATTCCTGATTTGGATGTTACAGTGCAAACAAATGAAAAGTGTAAATGCATGATCTTGACCCTGCAGTTGTTTTCCCAGAAAGACTTGGGTATGAACTGGATGGGGAGGTGAAATTTAATGAGTCTGGGAGAAGAGCTCATCATGTCGGCCAACTTCTTTCCTTTAAAAAGGAAAAATCATGCAGGTCGAAGTCACACACTGACAATGATGGAAACTGTATTCAAGTCAATTAAATCAAAATACTTCGACTGACCAGGAACAGCTACTTGGTTGAGAAGGGAGTGCTATTTCCAGGAAAGGCACTCTTTCGGTGAGTGGGACAGTCATCTGCTGTTCTGGAAACGTTTGTTCAAAGTACAGAAGATCAATAATAAAAGACACCCAAGTCATTCCTACAGTCAGAACAATCACAAAACGTTAACCACGGTAGGACTCATTCAGTGCACTGATGGTGCAAAGGTCACTATGCACTCTACCAGCTTTGGGGTATGTTGCTATGAGGATATCATCTGGTCTGCCTTTAAAGTTTTGTACATTTCTCCAGTTATCTGTGAAGTATTTGCTCAAACAGGCTCCATGGAAGTCTATCATTGGTGGTCGTTGTGGATTATCCAGTTGTGACATTGTAATAAACCTGAAAGCTATAAAAGTAAAATTATGTTAAATGTGTAGACCTACATAAAGGCAAACGACACGTAACATAATCATGCAGTTGTCTAATGACACACTAATGTGCATATCGCTGCTAAATCACACTTTCCAGCTGTGCTGCAGAGAAGCCTTACAGTTTTGTAATCTCCAAAGT
>KN476783.1:69563-79966 GCA_000787095.1 Periophthalmodon schlosseri | reverse complement strand
ATGGCAAGAGAAGGAAACAGGGGATGCATTAAGTATGCATGGAAGTCTGAGGAAAAAAATAAGTTTACAGATAATTGGCGTGGTTACTGAGGGGCTAAAACAACACTGCTTACCTTAGTTAACATTCTGCCGGCTAAACATGCCTTTTAAAAGACATACAGCGATTCGACAGAAGACAAATAAAAGCGGATTCGGGAAAAAAAAGAAAAAAAAAAAGATTTGCAATAATAACATGTTCAATTACTAATGTCAGAGCCTTTTCTGGGATTAGCATATGAATAATAGACATTTTATCTCCTCAAATTGTATATTTTTGTTCAAGTGTCATGAAAAAGTAAAACGTGTTTAGCTCCCATGCAACGCCAAGGGGTAATTACACTATTTTCCCGGCGAGAGACAAAATAAGAGGAACCCTCCCCTTCTTTGATAATGTTGCAGAAACATATTTACAGTGCGCAACCGCGGGCTTGTGATTTATTAATATTAAGAGACAGCTTTTGTTGCACTGTTTTCATAGCCAGTGATTAGCGCAGGCGGCTACACACTGCATAAATTCATAAGTGGATTAAATTATCAAAGTGGAATAGAGGCGAGAATATAGAAACGTCTATTGGAAGTGAAGGACTTCATATTGAGATTACGCAGCAGATGGTCACCCTTATGCCAATGTTAGTGCCGCGAACGCGGTGTCACAGGCCATACCTTTACCAATAACATGAACATATTTCTGGACAACACACAATTGCATCGGATACAGTGGATTTATCTAATTAATCCAATCATCTCTTTTGAATGGAGGGATTTGGGTGCCCAGGCGGTTCCCTCCTCTTTTTGCCTGGTGCCGGTGCCAGGCGGCCGGGCTGCCAGCCTAAGAGCCCGAACCCCCTTTCTCAAGGAGACTGTTATGACCATGTGGTGTTTGTGCCAACCTCTGGCTGTGTCGGCGAGATAGGGAGGACCAAATACACACAGCCAGGCACACACACAAGCAGATTTAACAGATTTACCATGCAAGAGTATAGCCACTAATGTGTGTACTATCTTATATAGGCTCAGCGGTAAACAAGGAAACCACAACAATCCACTTAAAGATACAGTACAGCCGCTTTTAATCTGCCATGGTGCCAACGGATTAGCTATTCCATGCCTTCATTTGATTTAAATTGGATATTACATTAGCATTAGCATAATTAATAAAGTTGAGTGAACTTTTTTTTTTCCTTCATTATCTAAAGAGGTATTTTAGTATATGTTTTTTTTTGCTGTTTTCACTTTAAGACAAAATAACATGCACATTCTGTAAATTATGTGCATCCAGATCTCTTTTCCCAGTCGTTCATTCAAAGCTATAGGGCAAAAGATACTTGCTCCAACCACTAGGTGTCAGTAAAGAAACTAACTCATTAAAATATTATCTGCGGATAGATTATTCAAATGTGGACTTCCTGGTGCTTGAGGCACAGGGAATGCCTTGGTGGGGGTCTGTGCTATTTTGGTGCTTCTGATCCGCAATGTGTTCTTGAATTTGACTATGAATGTCAGTACAAACTTTCTCCTCCCTGTATTTCTATGTACAAAGGTGAAACTCGGAAAGTAGCGTATAATTGGTCAAAATGTATTTTTACATATTACTTCTATTTCATGAATAATAAACAAATTTTTGAGATACCAGAGCCATTTACCGTAAATTTCAATGTATATGAGTCTTTGCCTTATTGATTTAACACTGCCCCCACTACAATTTTACTTCATGCCCCAATCACTAAACTACAATAAAACCCAGGCAGGATGGCAGTGTCTATTATGAAAAACCGGATTGTCCCTTGCACACTATTCCATTCACTACGGTAACAACACGCGGACAAACACACGTATACGCACAAAGGCAAGCAGGCAGGAGAGGCTAGGCAGGCCCCTCGCACTCTTATTTGACTTTGTGCGTGCTTCGCTGGGTTTATTATGACAGGCTGAGCGGCGGGGAGGGAATTAAACTGTTAAGCAGACATCAGAGGCAGTCTAATGTTTAATGCAGGAGCCGGGGCATGTGCTGACTGATAATGAATACAAACAGGCCAACGTCTTATTTGTTGTGCTTTTCATTGGGAGCGACTGGGGTTCTTGACATCCGAGGCTAATGTACTGTACACGGCAAAGGGCTATTGTTCGTATAACCCTCCCCTCTACTTCTCTTCTTTTTCTCTCATCTCTTCCAGTGTATTTTTTTGTATGAATGTGTCCGTTCTTGTTCTGTTGATGTTCAAAATACGGTATTTTACTGTCTTAAAACGTCAAGTGCATCTTTTATTGTGTGTGTCGATGATAACGTAATGCTAGCCGGAATGGCCGTCTCTGTCAGGATAATGCGTTGATGGGATGTGGTAATAGTTGTTAAAAGGTCACCCAGTGAGCTGTAATTGGCTCTTTCATACTTCACTACGTTTACTACGACAGAAGGCATGACCTCGCTGGCAAAGACGGTAAATATGCCATCTTGAGAGTGTAATTATACAAGCCAAAAAAGCATCTTGGATCGCTTTCGCCGCCGCCTCCCCTTGCCCTCTCTCGCCACTTTCACTTTTTACATGTCCAATTGTTAGCTGTAAGTTGGCATGATAAACGGAGCGGGCTACAATGGCGTATGGATGCCACTGTTGTTGGCATGGAGACAGTATTGTTTTCCGAAATGAGCCATTGTAACGTCTAATTTAAAGTCAGTTCGAAATAATATCCTCTCCTGACGACTTTGTCCATTTGAACAAAAGATTCAAAAAGGCTTCCAGGAGAAAAAAAAATCTAAGTCTTCATTACTGTCTATGTTAATGAACAAAACATAAATATACTTAGAACGTGCCAACACTTTAATCTGCCTTGTGACAGCCCGGGGAATAAATAATACGAAAAATCTACCTATTTATTTTTCAAAGACAGCACTTTCGCTCTTAATTAGTTCAAACACATTCCTAGGTGAAAAATGTGATTTATGTTTTTTGGGCGTTTGGTACTAACTTGAATCAATACAGTAATTAATACAGGCATACAAAGAGAGGATGTACATAAAAAGGTATAATTGCTCCAATCGCACTGATACAATGAACATCTGCTGAGCTGCTAATGTAGCAGGAGGTGTAAATAGGTTTTCTTTGGTTATGTGATAATATGCTTCATTCACATGGAGGGAAACCACATTGTAATGTGTGTAAAATGCTTTGACTTCTCCATTGACTTTATTGATTTCTATAATTCTGTTGACTGTAGTCTTTTTAGCTCTGCATCAATATGTCAAAGAGTCACACATAGAAGAAATCCATCTCACCAACATTGTGATTCATATTTCTCTGGATATGTAAAATGTCTAGTAAAGCTTTCAACACAATGTTCTATATATCTCAAAATATTTCACTCTCAAATGTAATGACAAATATGAAAAAAAGATTTAGTGAGTGACGTAGAATTTCCTGAGATTAGATTAGATTTTTCTTTGCAGAATATAAGAAAAACATCGCAAATTTAGATACAAAGTATTAAATTTGCAATGTTAAAATCATTTGCAATATATTAAAATCTATGCATATTTTTACTATGTACATTTAAGTGTTACCTAAACAGTTGGTCATTGAGACTTTAAAAAGTTGGAAAAAGCAAACAAATTTGTATTCAAAATTGTGCAAACATGAAGATACAAATGTTGTTCACATGAAGACCTCCTGAATAAGCCCAATATATTTGCCTGCTTCACAGACTTGCTCTCCTGATTTGAGTCTGTTTTATAAATGTCCAATTGAAGGACATTTGCCTCGATTAAGATGCGATGAACCCAGGGCATTTTTCTGAAATGTTCTCCCGTGTTTTGTACAAATTAAAACTAACATCATATTTTTTCATGATGAATGATTTTGCTGCAAGGGGATTTAAAATGAAGATTTGATTTCTCAATTTTTGTTTTTTGTATTTTTAAGATTTAAAAAATGTATGAATTAAATTCCCCAAAACAATGTGATATTAATTGAGAATTGAAAATGGAACAAAATAAAAGCTTTTTTGTATTATTGATAAACACATTTTGACTTTAGGCCTAAAAGAAAGTAAACAGGCATACAAATTCAGCCATTTGAAGTCATTTTTTTTGTCCAATATTAGTTCTTGATTTTAACATCTGCAATGCAAAGATATTTCTATTGCAAATAGTACTACATTATTTAAAATATAATCTATCAATGTATTATAAATTACATATTTTATTATGTGCATATTGTAAGGATTTCACAGCTTTAACAATTCATGTTTTGTACTTTTTAAAGCACTCCTTCATATTTTAAAATGTAAGCCCTTTTAGTTCACCTTCCTATAATATTTCTTATCAAATGACAGTATTGTGAGCGGCAGAGTGAGTGCTGCTGAAGCCACTGAGCGACATTGTGGTGAGGTGTAATTGGTGTGTGAGTGCATGTGAAGTGCATGTGGAGTGGCATGTGCGGTGGCTGCAGATCCATAGCACCTCCCTGTGGTGCTGACCATCTTATTGTACTGCGCTCATATTCTTATCTCATCTTATCACACATCTCTTCACGTACTTATACGTCCACTTTTATCTACCTATGGAGAATTTGATTTCCATTTCAAGTCTGCTCACTTTAAATTACTGCATCATAAAACATTCAAAGCGACTGCTTCCTTTAGGAGAACTTATCATCCAGCCTGACAATCTGCTTCATTCAGTTTAGCTGCCTATTCAAAAGTGCTGCCATCATTGTAACATTGTTATGGTAACGGCTCGAGTGGAGTCACCAAATCTTATTGTAAAATCTCCTACAATATCATAATAAGACTTGGAAGCGGGGGCAGCAGACTTTGACAATAATATATCTGTGGAAATCTTCCCCCCTCTCGCAGCTCCTCAGTGAGAGGCACATCAGAGGAGACATTTGCGCTTTATGAAGTGCATTCATTTGGCCATTTGCCATGTTTCCTCACCAGAGGACTGCTATGATGAATGAGAGAAGAGAAGAAGCAGATTTTCTCTCCCACCTCTCGGCTCTCCCCTGTGATTACTAATACAGAGCCCTGCAACCTCCCACACTATATGAAAACTGTAGGCTTGCTCTCATATCCCGGGTAATCCTCAATTTCCCAGAATCATTAAACTGAGACTAGCATCTCTGATGGCTGCAGATACTTGACATATTATGATTATTATCATATGAATACCTTGTTGTTACCTCGGAGTGGAGAGGTTGCCCTAAAATCGATGTGGAAGACTGGCATAATAGCCTTTCTAGGTTGTTGCATTGGAGAATAAAAGCCTCTTTTTATATGTATAAGATAAATCACTGGGAATCCGCCTTCTGCCGCTGTGACGGACAAAACAAACAGCCTGGAGGCATCCAATACTACAACTTCCTTGGATGGCAAACTTAGAACAAGTTTGTAACTTTGGGCTTCAGTGCACTTAATCTTTGTGTGATGTTTAATGTCAGGGTTGGCTCGTCCGCACAATCACTTTGATTCAGAGCACTTTGTTTTGACCGTAACCTTCTTGAGGTGGCTACTCCCTAACAAGCAATACCACTGCGGCAAGGTGCTGTGGAAACACTAAAACTTTCAAAAGCATCATTTATTGAACATATAAACTCACATTTCTGATTATAAATGCTACCCTTAAGGTGTAGGGGCAGAATTTATAAAGTCGAAATGCTGAATCCAGAGAAGTAGACTAGCAAGCTGTGCTACTGTGTTTACGGGGGGATTCATGGCTGTGGAGGGCGGACCGGGAGAATTTATGTGCGAGAAAAATGTATGTTCAGCGGATCGCCTCCAAAGCAAACATATTATCTTTTGGTATGCCCTCCTCTTCATAGCCTCAATCAGTTGTTCACAGTGGATAATTCGCTGACATGTTCACCATGCCGAGACTGCTTTTTACCTTTGAGGGAGAGGGATAGCACTGCTAGCTAACCTGGCACCTCTTCAAACATGCCACACAGTTTACTCATGGAAGGAAGGTAGCACAGACTCCAAACTATTGTGTTTTTGGCCACTTCGGATCTCGTTATCCCACACTGTAGCGCGGCACACCTTTAAGGCACAGCAGGTCTGGAGCCAAAATTTTTGTTTCAGATTCGGCAAGAGAAGCTAGTGGAAAAACATTGCCAGGGTAGATTAGCTGATGTCTGTGTCCTAGTGACAATTTTGGAGGATGGGTCAGATGAAAGAACAGCACAAGGAAAGCGGGATCAAAAGCCACATACTTTCCGGTCTCCTTGCTTGTTGGAAGGGGCATACATAGTGCATTGGATTCATATCAAGGTCTTTGTACAGGGGAGAGTTCGGGCCAATGCGCAGTGGCCTTATTATTCTTTACTTCAATAACAAACCCTAGTCTTCCCCCTCCACGCCATCAAAGGCCCAGCTCTCCACAAGTGAAAATACACATCATATATGAGCCATTGAAATTTAAATAACTGCTTTGAACACACTCTAGGTATAGCCAAATATGTGATTTTTTTAGGATAACTGCTTACATACTGTTCCTCAGACTCAACTCTACTTTTTGTTGACCCAAGTGTCTAATTGTTTCTCAGCCATTTGACCTTAGCTGAAAGCAAAATTCATTTTAAGGTGAACTGAACATAGCTGAAGTTATTCAGTTTATTTCTGAAGATACTTTTGGAAGTCTTGGATTTGAGACTAACAAATTGCTGAGTTTGAGTCAGGGTATAATCCCTTGCTTCTTTGTAATATTTCTTGAAAATCACTGTACCTGTTTTTTTACTGTCTTAAAAATGTGAAAAACAGAACAGTTTGCAATGATCCAATGTTATTCCTCACTTCCTGAATTCAGAGCGTCCTCATTATTCTCTGCAATGAATTTATAAGTGCTTTTCACAACTTCCAGAGACCAGAGCAGAGTTTTGCTGTCAAGGTAAAGCTAACAACAACTAGCATGATAACGCACACTTCCTGATTCTCGGACAATATATAATTAGATGCAGACAGTAGCCTACATAGCGGACTTATTTGACCTCAATATCAGAACCGAAATGGAAAAAATCAAGTACAGGACTTTAAACTTGATAAAGCTCCAAAAGTGATGAAGTTGATGAAGCCAATTCTGAACTTAGAATATATTTTGTAAGTATAATGCATTTTACATGTTCTGCCCTCTTAAACTTGATCCTCATCCTCATCCATATCTGTTCATTTTTTGTAAGATTCCTACTTTCCCAAACTTTTCATGCCTCTCAATCGCTCTCCCGTTCTGGGTAATCACGTTCCCTCCCTCGCCCTGAGTGACAATAACTAAGTTGTCCACATCCATTCCATGCAGTTATCCAGCCATAGCCCATAAAACAGAAATAACACAGAGGTTTACTCACAGTGAGGGGTTACTCTCACTCCGGACCTGGGCAGCCATTTGAAGTGACAGGGCCGCCCATCATGTGCTTCTAACGGGGTCAGGGGGCCTTATGGGGACTTGATCCAGAGCGAGGCCAAGGGGACCAGGCCTTTAGAGAGGATGGATGGAGAACGCAGAAGAAGGAAGGACGGGCTGATTACATCATTTTTCAGCGCCACCAAAACACCCTATAAGGACCTTTGGGCAGCTGGATTGACAGTTCGGCCTCTGTGCTAATACATTTCCCAGTGATTTGTCAAAATGAAGAAATTGTTCTCGCTGACCTATCTCGCTCAACACTGAGTGAGTTGGTTGGGGAAGAGTTGACGAGACGCGCGACGTATTACCCGTGCTTTCGGTGACTCATGGCCAATGTTTGAAAGTCCCAACAAAGCATTCATCAACATAGGAAAAAAACCCTGAGTTACTTTTCATAAAATATTTCTCAAGTCTAGAGAAAGTGACATTGAAAAGAGCAAAATGAATCACCTCCATTGTCGGCGTCATACAGTAGGTGGCGTTTGCTTCTGTCACAGGGAAATGTTTTGTTTTTGTGCATTTCCTGAATATCTACAAATATTCCCTGAAGGCATGCTGTAGCGTGATGTTGCGCCACCTGTTTTCAAGGCGCACTTGCTCCCCGGGGTCCCTCAACAAATCATCCTGCGTGTTCCTCCTGCGGGGAAAGAGGCACAGTCACTCCTGGGTTTTGGGTGTCATATCAGCCTGAAAGATGCTAGAACAAATTCGACATCTCCGTCTGCCCCAACAGGTAAAGTGAGAATCAAAAAAGTTCCTGTAAAGTGGTGTGCTGAGTGACAGAAGTTCTTAGCGGGGTTTCCCTTTTTGAAAATATCAAACTGTTCTTTCTGTTTATTTTAAGGGTGCTTTTTATATATCTAAGAATACACATAATGCATTTGCTTGGTTCCCACTTGCTTGAAGGGGGGCACATTTAAACGTGACCAACTCTGAAAAATGCTGACTCATCTTGCGTGTCAATTTGAAGGTTTTTTTTTTTTTTCTCTCTCTTGCTCTGAAAGTGAGTCTACATCTTATGGACATACAGCAGGTCAGATTTCACATTTACTAAATTACACATAAAATTTTGCTAAGAATCTTGTCTAGTTTGACAATTTTGGTGAAGTTTATAATTTTATTTTCTGGTTGGACATGGGCAGATGTGAGATAGACAATGTAGAGATATTCCGTATCTGTTACCCAACAGCAACCATACTATAAACCAGGGCAAAACTAATTTGAATAAAAATATATGACATTATTTTGCGAAAAATGTGCTCCTTGCATCCAAATTGTCTGTGAATTTTGGGTGAATTCTGAATATTGATGACGCAGATACTGACGCATTCCTTTTTAGAATTCTGCAACTCTTTCTGTATTTTTCAACTTTTCTTTACAAACTGCCACTTGTCTAATTAACTGTTTATATTTACCATAGGTACTATCACACAAGTCATTATTAGAAAAAACATGAAAACATACAAATTATAATATCATGCAAATAAAATGACTACATTGAAATTGACTTTAATAAGCTTTGTGCAAGATTTTAGTTTTATTTGTAGCCTATAGGCCTATGTGCATGTCAGTACATATTTGTGGTGAAGAGGGATAGTAGAAGCAATGCAAAGAGATTTTAAGTGTAAGGCAACAAAAAAAAAGAAAAATCAAAACGAAAGTGTATGTATTAGTTCCCACCATTTCTGTGTTAACATCAGCACTCAAAGGAAAGTCTTCTGTAAACCTTTATCTCATTTCAAAATAAACCAAGCATAAGTTGCTATATTTTTGTTAGCTTAATTAGCATGGTATAACTTTTCTTTGTTTACATCTCTGGGGATGAATATCACACGTGAATTCTTTTGGTGCTTGTGCATGCTTTTACTATACTGCAATTGCACAAAATGTATCAATCCCAAGCGCCTATAACAAAAGGAGATACATGCTAGCACTGCAGTTTTGTAAAGTTTTATCAATTCCATTACCATAGTATTTTTATATCTTTGCTGGAGTATTTAAAACAGTGTTCTTGTTCCTTTTTATCCGCCAAAACGTTAACCTTGATATGGGCCACTTCTATATTTAGTGCTGTTTTATTTAAATATTGCACATGCTAATTACTGTTGAGAGATTAGGTTTTCGGTGTATTTTAAGATGTGCATAAATCTGCTTCTTTGCATGAAAAAAACATATCCTATACATTTTGGTTGCTTTATGGCAAAGTTGTGACCACCTTAAAGGGAGAACTAGCTTGGTCTTAACTTGGTGAGTATTCTTTTGGCTTTTACTCAAATGCCACAGACTGTTTCCTCTCTTTCTCAACTCATGAAAATTTAAGCCAATTTTACAGATAATATCAACCACGTTTTTATAGCAGTTATTTTAAATTGAAGCTTAGCCTTATTTATGTGCTGCACGCAACTAATATACTTTCCATGTTTCCGTTTTCCATCCATGTAATGCCACTGCCACCTTGAGCTAGGTCCTGTACCATATCCGCTAATGGCTAACCTGGATTCTTACCGCTGTTTTCAATCACCATCTCCCTCCAAGGTTATTGGCCAAAATCCAAAGGTTGCTCTGCGATTCCACTTTATCAGGGGCGGTGGCCAAGCAGCATGAGGAGTTAATAATAATTTGGTCTGTGTTTTACAGCTGTTACACAATGGACACTGTGTAAAGCTCCTACGACACCAGGGCCTTGGAGTTTCCCATTTTAGAACGAGATCTGTCTGCGCAAGACCACCGGCAGACAAATACAAGTTATTAGAGCCAAGAGAAGGACAAGACAATCTAATGGAAGGTAATCTATAATGCAAGCACAGCGATAAATTGTGTACTGGTACTTTTAATAGTGTTTATAGTATGCTGCTGCTGTAAAGGTGTGTTCCCTTAATAGCACTAGTGTGAAACCTTCTATAGATTTGAGAAAGTGAGAAAGGAGGGCTAGCATGGTGGCAACTTGCAACATCTGCTTTGTGCATCAGGT
>KN476783.1:31242-69502 GCA_000787095.1 Periophthalmodon schlosseri | reverse complement strand
GGTAAATGTGAGTTGCGTTTTTTTAGAAGCTAGCACGTTCAGATTAAGACAACGTTATGCTAACACGGTTCTTGCTGTAAACATGTTTAAAAATGGAAAGTTTTCCACAGCAGAAAATACAAGGAGCCGACATATTTACTTTATGTGGCAACACTTCTAATGATGGAATTGACGTGTGTCAACAATGTCTTTTTGAGGAATAATGAATATATTTACAATGTAATTCAGAACTCCAGCTGCCTCTAGACAGTTGAGCTTCCCCTTCATGCACCTCTGTATTTTATTCAAAGCAGAAGCTCACCAAAGGAAAATCTCCTATTATACAGCCTAACACTGCAGCCTGAGGAGAAACACTGGGTAAAACAGTGACTTAATATTTCATATTGGGTAGATTATTCATCCACACAAAGACATTTCCCTTTTTTCTTCCCTCACATTGCAACGTCCTCATTAAAAATGGGACACTGCACATTGAAACTTTTTAAAAATTCAAATATTTTCCTTCAATCTTTAAAGAGCTTATATCTAATGAACTAAGATTTAATTTGGCATGGCTTAACATCCATTTGCACTGTTCATAATTAGGAATGCAGACCTCGGTATTAAAATGAAGGGACAAAGCCCTCAGTAAGTTCCCAAGTGAAACAAGAATTGGTTCCACTTTAAGTATTAATTGATTGGCTTTGCAGTATCCCTTACAGGAGCAGAGTACACACATCCATTCACATAGCCACTCCAGCCACCGCACACACACAGCACTCATTTCTCATCAATCTGCTGCTGCTTCATTTGCCTGTCTCCCAGTCCCCCAGAGAGGGACAACCTATCTGCTAGCAGAGCTTAGCATTTGATCATGAGTGTCAATATCAAACTGCAAAGCAGGATTAAACACTGCTGTCGTCAATAGCGTAATGGTTTTACATGTGTTAAGGTTAACTCAGCCATTTAATGTGCATAGTACCTCCAAGATAATCACTCAAAAAGGACTTAAAAATGTCACCCAGTGCCTCGGCAGACCTGGGCTGTGCGATGATCACACCCTATACTCAGAGGGTCTTGTTGCATTTTCCTCTTTTCTGAGACTTGACAGCTTATGACTACAGAGTAGACCACTCTGACTGTATAAAACCAGTCTTCAAGGTATTCCATTCAAATTTCCTTTTCCTTTTCCCTATGATGTGTGATCAGACTGTCTGCACCGAGCCTGAGAAACTATTATTGATCACACACTGACCTAATATAAATTCTGTGAACTGTTTATTAAGACAAGCTTCAGTTCTACACAAAGACATTGTTTCACTGTTGATCATTTTATTACGCTGTAGACCACATTTGTGATGAGTTAGGAGAGTTACCGCGTTTTAAATGTGCTCTGTTGTCTGCCTATGTGTGTTGTCCAGTGTGCCAGTGTGTAGCTGTGTATTTATTATCACAAGGGGGAAAATATCACTCTCCCAGTGTAAACCTCTGTCGGTGCAAGTGACAGCTAAAAATCCCCCACAATGCTGTGAATTAGGAGTCGCTCTATTAGACACATGATCACATGATGTGGGATTAGTGGACTGGAGTCTTCAAAGCTGCTATTACAACTCCTGAGATGTGATACAGGCTCCCCCACTGCTCTCTGCAGGGGCGTGTGGCTCTTCCTCTGAGAATTACCTGACACCGGCGTGTCTGCGCTCTGGGAGACAAGTGCTGTGGCTCGGAGTGGAACAGCCAACATCAGTCGGAAATGCTCCCTCCATGCTGCGCTGAGCCAACAAACCCTGTTTTAATCCCATGTGTGAGCTGCCATCGTGGTGACATGAGTTGACATCAGAGAAAAGGAGTTAGGGTGCTAAGGCTCGAATGATGGGCCCTAAAGTGGATTACAGACGTGGAAATGTCATCAAGAAGGAATAGTTAGTCACACTCCAAATGGTAATAATGGGGCACATGTAATCACACTTGTATAATGTGAAGATTTGTCAGATGGAAGTGTTAGGGTAGAGCTATTTTATAGCTCAAAAGAAAGTAATGGCAAAAACTATACAGTACATACTAAAATTACTGATTAAAGTGTGAATTTTCAGTTACTTTCAGGAATTAATAAACATTTCTAAATTGTACATAAAAATTATAGAAATATATATTTTCGAAATTTTAATTTTTATATTTTTGCCCTTAAATTTACAATAATGACTGTAGGCCAAACTACACAATACACATTTAGTGGATTTTGTTTTGAACTGAGCAAAAATACTAAAAAGATGAAAAAGCCATTATATTTTACTTCTAGGATCACATGGTGGTCACATGGTGGTCACATGATGTTTGATGGAAAGGGATGGCACAAGTGAGTGTGTAGCTCTGTGTGCTTGCAACCAAACAACAATTTTAAGTTACCAATAGTTCAAACTGCTATTTAACAGCTGTTATAGAGCATAAAGGTCTGTGACTGAATAAAAACAGGGAAAGTTAAAACTTTTACTTTTATTTTATTTATGTTTTTACAGTAAATCAGGAATTTCTCAGTCTTTTTCAAAAGTGAATTTCTGAATGCCAGAATAATTGCCCCATCACATCTGTGAGAAATACAAAACAAAACAATGCTGGTGTGGGACTTAACGACAGCATGCCTGAATTTTCATCCCCGACAATTTTATGGAATGGTTACGACTGTTTATAATACAACATCAAAACAGAGAACAAAAAGGACAAAATAAAAGTGAGCGCAATTTTGCCGAAGAAAAAGAAAAAAGTGGTTGCATTCTGAACTTCAAGTTACCTTTTCTAAAGCTGAACACTGGGAATTCGGACCTCCCAGCGCAAACATTAACGGGCTGAAATGCAGCTCTGGATGTAACAAAGGAAACAATACCAGGGAAGAGAGCCAAGAAGGCAGAGCTGGCACGCCTGTTCCTGGGACCATGGGAATTTGGCTCCCAGAAATAATGGGGTTGAACAGGGCCCAGCACCACTGCTACTGTAGCTGGGAAAATGGTGCACCGCAAGCCAGGCTCCATCCAGGGAGACTTAAAACAACGCAGGGAGGGGGGTAAAAAAGAAATGAAATATACAGTATGGGCTACACCTCACAGTGTGAAGTGAGATGGCCAGAGTAATGGAGGTAGGGGAAACCTGTCTTATGTTTGTCTCAAGTAAGTGCTTGTAAATCAAAAAACTATGGTCGGCTTAGGGCTTGGATGTGAGCTAACATAATATGGTGCAAGGACAAATTCCTACTTGAGCAGGAAAAGGGAGAGGAAATAAAATAATAATAGCCTGGGCTATAAATGTCTCTGGAATAAGGGTTGCTCTGTGTGGCCCAAAGTTGAGTGACTGTAATAAATCCTATGCATATATGTATAATATTGGTAGTGTTAATGCTAGCAGCCCCACTCCAGCCTAATTAGGACAATAAAGGGTTATGGGCTAATGTATGACTGCCATGCCAAAGCTAATGAATGCCGGGTATACCTTGTTTCCTCCCAAGCGTCCTTGGACTGTCATCTCCAACCTTTTGATGTTGTATCTGATTATCCAGGCAGCGATTAATCATGATTAAGTAAGCACCAAGTCTCAGAGAGGCAAAGCAAAAGCAGTAAAGGGTGGGTGGACAGCAGGAAAGTTGCCCAGGTTCAGGCCTTCTTTCTGGGCAGCACAGTGTCTGTCTGCTGCCAAGTGGACACTGGTAATGAGACAGCAAAGTAGAAAAATCACCGTGCTTTTTAAAAGTGTTGTTAAAGGAAAGATTCATTATGTAGCCAGACTTGATCCAAGCCATAGTCAAAGCTTCCAAAGAAACGCCTCTTGCCTTCTGTGGTTACCATCAACTTGGACGGGGGTGCACGTTTTTCACATGCCGGGTGTGACTTGACAGCCATTTTTGCATGTTTTGTTGATACATGGACATTTCAATATACCTACGCTCGGCGCTTTTCCCGCTCTCCAAAACATTTTCCTGCTTTGATATCAGTTGATGGAATATAAATGGGTTGGAGCAGACCTAAGGTAACCACCTATTGGCCTTCATGCATTTCTAATGTAACCTGTTCTGCCCATGCTCACAGAGTAGGGCTGGCTTCATTACTCCAAGGTGCTGAGTCTTTTGCCAGAACCGTGCCTTTTCAGCGAGTAGATCACCCAGGTGACTGGGGTCTCTGATACTGTATGCACCACCTCTATGTGCGAGCTGTTTGCCCAGGTGCCAAAATAATCAAGTTCAGCTCGCATGGCAGGTTATGAAAGAATATTAACTGTGGGAATAACCCAGCTTGACATGCATCGCCCGCGTGCATGATCAAACGATAGCCCTCTCGGAAAAAGACTTTTCCAGGTAGGCCTACTGGCAGAGGAGTGCGGGCCTGCGATGACACCAACTCAATCATTGTTACTTTGAAGTCAGAGAGGTCAGCGTTGTAATAGGTTTGGACAAAGGTACACTGATTCTCTTTTCGCTTTTCGACCTTTTTCTGTTAATGCATTTAGCATCCCGCTCTGTAATGGCTTTCCCAGCATTGGGCAGCAGAGTGGAAGTCGTTGTTGAAACTCGTTTAATGACGTACCAGAGGACGTAGAGCAGAGGGCCACATTATTGCCACTATCAATAATACAACATTTTAAGTGGTCCACTCGGACCATGGGCAAATAATACTTCCTTTTTCTACCACTCTCCTGCCTCTCACCATGAAAAGTATTCTCTCCAATGAGCTCTGATGTGAAGGAATGTGTCCACAAACCGCACAACTATGTCATGGTTTTCCTGTCAAAGCTCGTTTCGGTTAAACACAGTTAAAATTTGATTTTACAAGCAGGATTTAATGTTTCCACCTCAATGTTTTCCCTGTGATTTCCACCAATAGCTGTGTTTTTCTCTCTAAAACCAGTCTTTCAAGCTTAAATTATGGTCAATGGTGTGTGTTCTGGGTGTTTGGAGGGAAAACAAAACAACCCCCGGTGACTGCAGTGTAACTTCACATCTTGGCTGCCAGGTCTTTAAGTGGAAAACTTCCTCACCACACAGACATAAATCCTCCACTCTCTCCTCTACGTTTCATTATGACCACAGCCCCTCACATGCTTTATGGAAATATGGAAAATAACTAGGAAGCGTGAAGTTATGTATCTGGTGCCCATCAAACGCAGGACGCAGCGGTGGAGATCAGCATATAATTGGTTGGAGAGTGTGTACACATGTCTCCCTCCAGTTCCACCACAGTCCTGCAGTTCAACATGGGCTTTGAAATGTGGATTCAAAGCTCGTGGACTTCCCTGAATCACTGAAAACCCCCAGGACGTGCTTTGGCCTTTGCGGAGGTGGAAGCCAAATATGAGTCCGAGAAGATGAAGCACCCTGGCCTATCGTCTGTTCCTGGTAGGTGTTCACTCCCAATAAATATTTCATTTTGGTACAAAACAAATAACTTGACATAATTCCTCCCCCTCTCTTGCGCTGCGAATGACAGAGTGGCTGATTTACGCATGGCGAGAGGTGTAAAAAGCATACACGCAACCGGATCCTCTCCGTCCAACGTCTAATGGATGCAACCCGACAGGCTAACAACTGTTTGCCTTTTACATGGTCAACACACACTTGGATACATCGGAATTCGGTGTGTGACTTCCGAAGCATGGTCCGACAATGGACACAGGTTTGCATGGCTACAATGTGGAAGTCTGCAGTTAAGTTTTAAACCATGCCAAAAAGAAATGATAAAACTATTAATTACTCCAGCAAAGGCCTTTTAGTAGACTTCTTTAATAGGATACAGGGGCTAAGTGGTTTGACCCTAGCCAGAGTTCCATTGGAGGCATGAAAGGACAAGCGATTTCAACTTTAAATCCACTGTGAAAGTGCATTAACCACTTAACTATTCTCTCATTTCTTTCTTCACCAGTGCTCCAGGCTGTCTCTGCTTTGTTGCGTTTGTCAATCACTGTAATTTGGGCTCCATTTCCAAAAATAATTATCAGGTGAGTGGCAGCCCTTTGCCTGGAGTGCCAACTTGGAAGCGACGTGCCCAAGAGTATTAATTATGCCGCTCAAAATATGAAGTCTTTTAATAGAGAGGCTGACGTGACATCATTGTTTAGAGTCTTTCTTCCCCTACAAACATGACAATCACGGCTGTCCCCCTGGTCATCAGCAAAGATGAGGAGGAATTGTCAGAGGAAGTTATTAACAAGCTGTGTACCATGTGATAAAGTCAGTCAGGCTCTCACTGGTACCATGTCTGTTGATACGCATAGAGGAGACGTGGAGAGTGCACGAGGAGAAAGTCAACAACTGGAGCTACAAAGAGGTGGAGATATGTGGAGCAACGACACAGGGAAAATACTCAGGCGTTATGCGCAAAAGCCTGGAATCTTTCATATCCGTGTACTCAAATTATTGCTGAATGTGGAGTTGAGGCTGGACTCTGAGGAGCACCAGCGTCGCTGGTTGAAATCTCTCTCCCTCTCTCTCTCTCTCTCATTCTGCCAATCAAGTGCTCACAAACAGAGCTGCACTGTAGTTGTGGTTCACATTCAGCAGTTGCTTGTGTGAAACCCTAAGAGGGAGAGACAGCTTCCAGGTCTCATTAGCATCCAGTAGCGGCTAATGCTGCTTCCCTATTACTGTCTGAGGAGCTGAAATTCAGTTGGAGATGAGCACAGCCCAGGGGGCTTAGGGTTGCCAGTTTAATTAGTGCCTGATAATTTCAATAATGAGTGACAATTCATTGGGGCTTTTTAGGTTGGCCCACTGTTTGAGTGCAAATCGATAATCCTCTGTTTCTTCCCCCACTCTCACGAGCAGATAAAGGGCGAGCGTGGGGGTGGGGGGCTCTATCCCTTTGCAGGAATTAAATGAAAAGAATCAACTTAGAGAATGTCCCTTTGAAACCAGGAGAAGGCGAGCCTCTGTGGTTTATTTGCTGTTATTGGATGAGCAGGTGGGTCTTTAGTTGCTGTCGTGGGGTCTAAAGTAAAAACAATTTGCCTGGAGTGATATGGGCTAAGTGAGTGCAGGGGCGAGCGCTGTACACTTTTTTCTCCTTGGTCAAATCACGTGTAAAGATTATTTGATGAGGATAAATGCAGGCGAGACACTTGGAGAATTCTGCAGTTTGATTAAAATGAGTGAGGACACCCAACCTAAATCCTGCATATCTTCTCCTGGTATGCAAAGCTGTTTAACATACAGAATACCTGTATAATGAAACGATGAGGCATGGTAATACATTCAATTGCCCCTAGGCGCGAAAAACATGTTTACCTTGGTTACTTGAGAAAGGTGTTTGAACCCTGTGCTATTCAGTGACAGGCAACACCATGCTGGCTGATGAAATGCTCGGATCCTAGTGTGTTCTTGGAGCTCTTTCACAGCTCGCCGTGTACAAGAATAGGTGAGAGTGAATAAAGTTTAAAGAGGCACTTTTCCTATTCACAGAAATAATTATGCAAGGTGGCATGCTGTTTTACTGTGTTATTGTAAATGAAGAATCAATCTTAGGTGTCGCAGCTAGTGCATTAAAATACCAATTACAGCATAACACCCGACATCTACCTGACACATGTATCATAATTATTGTGGAAACAGGAAGTGGGAGCCCATTATTTCTTAATGCATCGGGAAGCAATGTCTTAGGTATGAAGAAACACTCAAAATTCAGCGGGAAAGAAATTAAAGTTGACAAAACCAGAAAAGCAGCAGATTGTCATGCATATGGAGCGCCACGGTTGCCCCGTCAACTAGCACTCACAATGCTAACATTATAGCTTTATCACACCACGCTATAACTTCCAAAATATCCCTCCATCCTGAGTCAGCACATGGGGACAACTATATTGAGCCCTACAGAACGACCGAGCGAAAGTGCAGTGAGAGCAGGCAGCGTTTCTCCCTCAGTTAGCCTGACATATTGTGAAGGACAGTAGCCTAATTATTCGCTGGCAGTGGCACAGACCTGCCAGTCCTCTCAGATTGAGCTGAAACCATGCCGGCTCCAGTTTGATTCCTGTGTGTCGGCTGTGTTTTGAGTCAGGAAGCATCATGTCCATTGGAGATTTAATTTGGACACTCAGTGGCGCGAACCCGACCCTTATTACTTTAGCCCCCTCATCGCCGTGACCTGCAGTCCTCCCCTATTACGGGCCCTAGAAAAACAGCGATCATCACGTTAATACACAAAACATCAAGAGACTATTGATTGGTGGTTACTTGGCGAATATTCCCTCCATGACATGTGGTTCAGTGCCCCCTTTGTGCGCGTCTGTGGCAGTCTTGTTAAATATTCATGACGAGGTTGCCTTATGGTTCTGCAGCTGAATTTCTAATTGGGCCGTCAAAAGAGATACAACATGCCCTTAAGCAGGACCGTAACAGCGGTCAGCTCAAACAGAAATTGTGTGATTCAGCCACAGGGCTAATTAGCGATTAGCATTCACTGTTTACAAGGTTTTTTACCTGTGGGCCAGGGGATAGTTGAATTGAGCTTAAATCGCTGCGTCCCGCCTTTGAAGCTTCAAGAGTCTGCCTGTCCATATCATAATGACTGGGAGGAGAGAGGGAAGGGCTTCAACTGTGTAACAACATAATCATCAATTAAGCCAAGGGAAATGGCAAGAAGTGGAGATTTTAGCTCATTAAAAAAGGCCCAGAAGAAAAAGTATCTCCAGATTTACTCTATAGACTTTTTCCACTGTGTCTCTCCCCCTTCTGTCAATGTCTGCCATCTTTAGGAATTCAAATGATTTTGTCTTTAAAGATGAGTGGGAGTCCTGCAAATGTAATTCATGAAGACCTGGGAAGCAGACAGTCCTAATAAGGGTTAAGGCTAAAATATGAATGACATTTGCACCCAGATGAGGTCGAATGGAAATGGGGATTGCCGCTGATTTGGGCCATCTTATTAGCCCGGTCCGTATTCAAATTATGCTAAATGCATTTTTCATCAACCATTAGAACCCTAAAAAGTAATTCCACAGCATATCAACCAGGACACAACAATCGCGGCACAGTTAATGGCAATTTCACAGCACAACAACATCAGGCTTGTGTTTTAAAGTCCCTTCAAAAGTGCCCTCTGCATTGTAGCCCTTGTTTATTATTCAGTGGCCGAACTGTTTTCTAATTGAAAGTATAAAACATCTATGACAAAGCGTAACAAGCCATCGCCACGGTTTTCGCAGCTAACAAGCTCCGAAAGTATTTTACCCTGCTGTCGCCCCTAAACCTCTGACAATGAGCATTTATTTCGCCCAATATGTCACTTGTATTTGATAGTTGGGGATACCCCGTGGCTAACCTAGACCCGCGCAATGTATCTTCACGCACGAGCCACTACAAGGACGTACAGTAGCTCATGTCTTCAGCAAGCTTTTCCAGACATTAAAAAGAATACCAGATTCCCCCAACTTCTTTGAGGATACGCTGCCTTTGAGAGAGGACTTCTTTTGAGCATATCCAAACGTTTTCATCTCTCTTATTTTTTTCAAATCTATTTTCTGACACAAAGTAAGGGAACTCATAACAAACTAATTCGAGCTGTGATAAGAAACTGGTACGTTGAATTTCTTGCTTAACTGAGTACAAAGATGGCGGCAAGTAGGTCTTATTAGCCAACCATCATTACTCTCACTTTAGGTTGAAGAACGTCGGATGGAGGAAGCACCATTATGTCCTGTGTTTTTTTTGCTGATGTAGCTGTACGCCGAGGTGATGTGGAGGTTTTCTCTGGGTTAGTTGAGCAGACCTGTCAATGATGATAACCAGACAGGAGGAACACTGCATGGTCAGGGATAGGAGTCAACAATAATTAGAGGCTATTGGGGGAAGGTGGGAACTCAATATTGGTCATGGCCCCAAAAGATAATATTAGTTAAATAGGAATTGTGCTTGTTAATTTTATGAAAAAAAAGTTTTTATCATGTACAGTTGTGTTGTCTTGAGAGCCTAACCAAAAGGGTATCAGAAGGACATGAGGTAGGACAGGGCACATTCAAAAAGATTCAGAAATATGATATTTTACTATGTAAAAGTTGTATTTATTCATTTTAGAATGAAATGCTATTTAATTAGATAATATACATGTTGACAGTGGATCACCAGTACAATAGTTTTACAGTTAACCCATCTTTAAAATAGCCCACATAACCACATGGTCAAATGCTGTAGGTTCATTTTAGATATCTTTTAAGTATTTACATGTATACCTTCATTCATATAAGATCATGCTCTCTGTGTCGTGAACACATTCACTTAATCTTTTATTCATTTTGGCAATAATAAATATAGCTCCAACGCTAACGCAAGTCACCATACCATATAAACTTGTATATATTGTACTGGCTGCTTCACCTTTGTTTGAACCAGAGAAGACACACACAGACTATATACTGAGCCTTTCCTTCACAGAAAATGGAACATGATTGCAGGAAATGTACAATGTACACATGTGGACAGATAGCCTATATTTGTCTGAACACTGGAAGAGAGGTTATGTTGGTATTTAGATTAAGATTTTTATAAACTTGGTTCCAGCAGGATTTATTAACAAAAAGTGATTTTGTCTGCATCTGAATAAATATAAATATATGCTAATAAAACATTAATATTTGATCATATTCTGGAAAACTAATAGAAATCTTTAATACTTGAACAGCATTTTTAATTCAATTTGATCTTGAATTAAATCACTCCATGTTTAAAGAGGTCAGGGGTCAATTATATTTGACAGGAAATTACATTTGATTACTCTTTATTAGAACAATCTTTCTTTAATATTACATAAAGTTGCAGCCACGCACAGGTCACATGTACACAAAACACATCATTAAAACATGAGATGAAATATGCACATATCTGGAATACAAAATATTTATTCTTTATATATTTATGACTCTTCCTGGTGTTGTTACAGAGCCACTTTTGATTTGAAGGTTGTTGGAGATGCCTTGTACACATGCGCCCACTGTATGCAGATTTACCAAACACGCCCTTTTCTTATGGAGATTCCAACTGCGCTCCCCTTAATTGCTCATTAATGAGATGTAAATATATTTCTGCCACAAAGTTTGAATGCAGTCGCACTCATTGAGAAAGCCATAAATCTAAACATTTGAAAAGGAATTAGTAACAGGAGCCTCCCATTCTTGTCCTGTGAAAATTTTATGCAGCCCATGTTATATTTATTACAAGGCCGACTGTCATTCATTTTAGCAGAACTAACAGAAATTAAAAGTGACAGCAAGCTCATCAAGAATGAATGCCATTGTATTCTATGTGGAGCAGGGGGGAAAATCTACGAATAAGATACAAGCTTGTGCATGGCTATGAAAATACAGAAACGGAGGAGCAAGGACAGGAGACGTTAGAATTCACTTTATAACTTCCAGCAATAAAAAGGTGTCCACAGTTTGGCTATAAGCAATAAAAATCTTTACGTGCATGTGATCATATTTGCATTGAGATCCATTTTTCGGACGTGTCTAATTGCTGGCTCACTCATTACAGAAGCAGGGTTCAGATTTGAATATGCTACAGCTAAATGGTCAGGTTCCCTTGTGAGAGAAATAAATGAAATATTAGTTTATTATATATTTAAATGTTTCTCCCCAGGCTGTCTTGCACGCCTTTTCTGGCCTGGTTCACATTATAATCTCCACCAAACAGTTTCCCCCAACTAATGGCTTGCAACAAACATGGTCCTGCTTTCTCTGTGTTTTTTCTTCCCCTTTTGCTCCAGATTTTCATAACAAATTGCTGCGGTAAACGTTGAGGGAAGGGGGGAGAGGGATCCAACTTCCTGAAGAGGCAAATGGGAAAAATTCATCTTTTAAACAGTTACAAAGTTGAGCGTCGCCCGTGGATGCTTCGCGCAGTGTGTGTCCGTTAAACATTGAGTAGACAAGTCAACTGGAGATAATAATTCAACTTTGTCGGGAAGCTGACAGCAACATTTGGCAATAGGAAATCCACATTGTATCCGGCTCCTAATGGGACCACATCTTTTATTGGAGAGCGGACGTTCGGATGCACTTTAACACTGGCGAACATTCATTTTATTATTCCTGTAGGTATGTTAAAGAGAAGTTGTTTTTTTTTTCAACAGCGTGGAGGCCTATGCTTTTTCTACAGGTTGCAAAACAGGACTAAATACAGATTTAACTTTTTCAATTTTCAAGGATCTACATGGCTAAAATGCCTTCCCACTCCACTATATGTTATCACCAGTAATTCATGAAGCCCCCCCATGTTTTTACAGTGTATTTGTGCACACTTCACACTTGTTCCAATCAATTTGCCTGAATTTTAATAATACTCTTGTTTTTAGCTTCATACAAAGTACTTCACTTTTCAGTGCTCCAGCATGTGCAGTCCTAGCTCCCTCTGCTGGTGTTTTGAATTGGAAAATTTCATGCCAGCTATAATGGTCCAGAGTATTGGTAGTTTTGAAGAATGTGATGACGTCATACTCCCAGATGGAAGCAAGAGCCAGTTGCTCCTATTGATTACATTGTACTTTGCCATAAAATATCCAAAAGACAAATGCACAGGCGTTGAACCTGGTATTTTCAATTATTGACAAACCCAAGAACTCATGTATTGCAACATAATTTTGCATTTTAACAATATTAATTTCAGCTGTCCTCCATCTGCATTAATTTATATTGGCCTATAGAATGTAGTGATGTCATCTGAAACCCAGCAATATCCAGTGTCATCTTAAGTTATATTACAGCAAATAAGGCTATCAGCGATCTGAGATGTTGACCAATCGGTGATTCAGTGATAAAGCCTTGCAAACATTTTCATAAGATCGTACGATTTGCTCATGCTAAATTTTAGAGGCCTCAGAATGTACGCTGGCAATATTGCCAGTGTTTATTATTTTAAATTTCCTCTCACATTTTGTTTTAGTACCTACTTATTGTGTTATTGAAATTTATTATTTCAGCATGGCACATCTACTGATGGAGACCTGATATTAAAGTCTGCCTGCCTGATTAAAATTCTAGAATTGATTCCTCTCACAATATGCCACCATGTTATAATGGATAGTTTTCCTGAAACACTGAAAGAAAAAAATGCAAATTTAAACTTAAGTTTGTCAGGAAGTTGACAGCTACTGCGGGCCATCAAAAACCCACATTCTCTGCTGCTCCTTATGGGCCGACCCCTTTTATTGAGGATCACACATTTGGATGCACCTTCGCCCTGACGAACAATGCTTTTATTATTCCTATTGGCATATTAAGTCCAAGGTCGCGTTTGAAATTCCAGACTGCTTTGTAAGTTCATAATCTAAGTCCTATCCGTCAAAATGCTGATGTATCAAAACAAACAGAGGGCTGCGAGCCGCCCAATAATGGTTAAGGGCAGCCCCCTCGCTCTCCCCATCTCAGGTGTGTGATTAAAATCAATTAAATCACTCCTCTAGTGTCAACCGGCCCAAATCTCCTGACAAATGAAACGGTGCTTTAGGAAAACGAGGATGTTCCCGGCCCTGTCGTGGGCTCGCCTCATATTCACAAATGAGATTAAGATTGGGCTGCTGAGGGATTTCAAAGGCCTGTTTTCCATAAGAGCATGAAACAGCCTGTGAAGCCCGTGTAGGCTACATTAAGTCGACTTGAAAGTGTCTGGAGCAGAGATCAGCTCCCAGCCCACAGCCGGAGTAACTAGCTGGAAAAGAGGGGAGATATTATTTACCTGCGCAGCCAACATGGTAAGGACTTTAGCAGGACCAAGTGGGATATACGGGACTGTTTTTGGATTGAGACTCATTACGCCATCAAATCTCCAAGCGCTATTTAGGAAGCAGCATTATTATTTCTCCGTTGCACGCATTAATGATTTATTCAGTGTCATTCATGGTGTGCGCTTAATCTCCTATTTGTTTTGTGTGGCGTAATAAATGCATTCCCGCTCCCAAGTTGTAACGTCCCAACTTTGGTCAGTGGGACTTTTGTTGTTGACGGTGAAGGTGCCCTTTAATGTCCTATATGTTACACTGTATACACACAACAGAACAACAGAAGTTATATGGTTTAATAAGGGAGAGAATTGAAGATTTGGGTGGTCAAAGTGTCAAGACAACATGCAAGATATATATATATTTTTGATAATGGCATTTGACCACCAATCAGAGTGAGTGGTTCACATCTTCCCCAAGAGCACACTGTTGTTTTGTCCTTGGGCAAGGCACTTCTTCCATACCATGCTTATACTTCCACTGGTTAATAGAACAGCCTCTGGGACCCCCTTGAAAAGAAATGATGCATCTCAAGGGACTATCAAAAAAAACAAAAAACATAAAAATTATTACAGCTACCAAATTTGCAAAATGAGAAGGAAAAAAATAATTGTTTTGTTAAATTATTGATCATTAAATGTACTGATTTATTGAGATTTGGAGTTGTCTCAGCTATAGACATCCAAGTGTGCCGTAATTTGCATATTGATTTTAAATGATCTTTTCTTCTTTTTTTAACCTTTCTTTTTGACTTGTGGCCCTTTTGTGCGTTGACTTTTCATCATTATAAATAATAAAACCTACTTATATGCCACATTATTTTCTCATGCATTCAATAATGAGTCATTCACACTTATTTACGCTTATTCTTAATTTAATTCTACTTTTGGACCATAGTAAATTCTAACCTGTTCTCAAGGGGTAATGGGCCATTTTGTCCTCCAGAGAGACTCAAGGTGCCCTTTAAACAGCACTCTATGTTCAAAGTTGGCAAAACACACTGTGCATATGCAAGACCCATTATAGCAACATCTTTTTACATTTTAAGTGCAGTTCATTCATGTAAAATCGCAATATTGATGTTTATAGGACAAGGCTGAAAAGTATATCGTGAAATATTCTCTAAAACCAATAAAATATTTAGTTGTTAACACAGACAAACTATACGCAATTTGACACACATCAGCAGGTGCATAAATTGAAATGTTGTCAATAATGAATTTGCAGTGTCTGGAGGAAGTGTGCAGGCGTGACCTCATTTTTCCAATATCATAAATGCTTAAAGACTTTAACGCTCCCCATACATAGTAATTAACACTGCATTCCTAATTCATTTTAGGATCAATAAATGAATAAATCAACAGCATAGTGTGATAGTGTCTTCTTTTCTGTACTGTCAAATGGATTGGTACTTGTATTGTATTATTGTATTTTACAATAATTTTAAAAATTTGTTTACGTTTTATTCATGTGACATTAAAGGAGCAATTTGGAATATTTTGTCTTTTTTTTTTTAATTTTTTGGAATATCCTTTCTTGTTCAAATAATTATAACTCTACAGCTGGAAAACAACATCATAATACAAACAATTTTATCCCATGAACAACTGGTCTATTATTTCTAGTAGCAAAGTAGCAAATGTCCCTTCAAGGCCACTGTAGCCAAGGTTTTAAAGTGTAGGTCACCACCAAAAATGCCCCCAAACAAAATAAAAAGAAGTTAAACAAAAAATGTTGTATTTTGAAAAACAATTCAAGATAAACTTAGAAAAAAAGAATCAGAAAACATACAGCACATAGGCCACTGGAGTAATTAATACTTGGGAGTGCAAATCATTCCACTATAAATTGTTAAAGCCCTCAATCTATTTATGACACTGTATTATGATTTGTCTGGTGCATCCATTAACGACTCATTCATCTAATATTAATACGTATTAAATTGTCGATACAGTTTTCACACACGGGGACATGGGGCTGTGCTGTTTGCCGCAGACAGATGAAGCCATTTACCGCGCATCAATATGGAAACATTAGGCGCCCAGTGCGGATTGTTCTCTGCGGTGGCGGCCCTCCCCTCATCTCTCATTCACTCGTATACGTACTCCTGCCTCTGCTCCCCTCTCCGCAGGCCCTCTCTGCGACGACAAGCGCTCCCAGATCTGCTGATCCCATCTCGGGTGGCCCTCCCCTCTACCTCGCTAGCGTTAGGCAAAAAGCGCTAAATCAAAGCGCGGAGCCAGGGCCGGTGCGTGTGTGTTTAGCGTCCCCCTGCTCTTGTCAGCGGTGACCAGGGGCGGGCGGCACGTGTCCCTGCCCGATCCCCCCGTGTGCTATCACTCCTTTATCTGTCCACGGGGCACGGCCAAGCTCCGCACACAGCCACACACACGCATGTTCAAGAAGGACCTCTCCCGCTCACCTCCTGACTGTACCCGCGGAGGAAACGGAGCAGCCCCCTCCCCAAATTGTGCCCCCGCAGCGGTTGTTTTATTCATGCTGACGTTTCAAGTCTCTCTGCCTGAGCTGTGGCCATACGTTTAAAGTAGTGAGATGTATTTTGGACATGTTAATGTGTTTTACAGAGGTGTAGGTAACTAAAATGGCCAGCTCCAGTGGGGTTTACGGAATATAATTTAATATGGCTAACTATTTTACCAAACGCAAACCATTTAATTTTTTAAAGGGTGCCTTTAATGTTTGGGACAGTGGTGTCAAAAATAATTGACTCCTGTTTGATAGTTAATACAACAATTGTAATAGGCTATATAATAAAAAAAACAAAACTATTCTGCTAACTCATTTGAAAAACTTATTGTGGTGCACATTTTTAACAGTGTACTTAATAGGGACAACAACAGTTAAACAAAACCTGGTTTTCAGTGACAAATTTTGATATGACTAAACATAAGCAAACAATGTAGAAGCTATGGACAACAGAAAAAGTCCCCTGAGTATAAACAGTATTTTTTTTACAACCACAACAGACCATTGTATGCAATTTTATGTACCACATTAGGACCAAAGACCACACGTTGTTTATGTCCAATCTATATTATACCATATACTATGTTATCTATCTACATTCACACATCTTCTTAAAATATAAATAAAATATCATGATATACTTAGAGATAGCAAACTTGTAACATCTCATGACAGCTTTCCTCCCAAAAATACCATCTTAAATATTCTGCTATACGAGATGTTTTCCAAAAAGTGCTGCAAACTTATGTAGGACACTGACCTGTATTTCATTTTGAAGTGCAACAAAAAATAAAAAATATACTTTTAAAAACTGGATTCTTGTGGGAAAACAATAACAGACAGTATGTTTATTTGCGATGAAGCGGCTGCGGAGCACAAAGAAAGAAGAGCATCCACACCATGGGATTTTAGCTTGGCTCTTGAGAAGGGTACAACCAATATTCCCAACCCATGCCAGGACTGCTATTCCGTATACTTTTTGTTTTCCTTTATGAAGAATGATCAGGCATAGACAAGTGTTTCATCAGTCACTTTCAGGGTAAGGAGAGACTTTCAAAATAATCCCATAAGCAGACGAAGATTTTTATTTATTTTTTTTCATCTCATTTTTTTATTTCGTTTCAAGTTAGCACCGGAGATGACAATTGCATACAGGTACTCCACTTTTTTTCCCTTTCTTTCTTGCCGTATCACATGTCCACACATCCGATCCCACTGTTAATATTCCGCCTCCTCGACAGGTCATATTTTGTCAAATGAAATGCTGAATTGCCTCATACTCCGGAAGCTTGAAGTGATACATGTAAGTAGAATTAAATTACTCTATAGCATATTACAGCCTCGGCGGGATTGTGGCTGTTCCTCCATTTTTAATAAGTGCTTATTTCCCCGGGGGCCTTGTTGGGCACCATGGGTCAACAGTGTCCAAGAGGGCAAAGCTTGTTCACCACATTCTCGAGCCCTTTAATTGCTCGAGGTTATGTGTGCTATTATCTTCCTTTTTCTCTTTCATTATGGAGGTGCAGAGGTTCCGAGTGACCCATCCTCTCAATTTTGAAAGCACTCTCCGCGTTTAGCACACTTCAATTAAGCTAGCAGAGGAGGACGCTTTGCACTGATGACTTCCATTTGATTAATTATTCCAGGGTTGTGTTTTTAAGCCAGCGCAATTTTGTGGAAACGGAATTCGTAAGTGTCCCGGGTCCGCTCTTATTTATTCGGTAGTGATAATGTTACAACTGTTACGGCAATATTTTCGGCGTTCCCAGGAGTGTGCGCTCTGACTCAAACATAATAACCCACGGCGCTGTCTATCTCCGCCGGGGCTAGCAGCTGATGCCATAACCCCGGCCCCTTCCCTGCAGGCTTCCTCCTAGCACCACACGCTATGTAAAATAAAGGAATAAAAAAATAGAAAAGGCTTAGTATTGTCACATTAGCATGGACACGTATGCAGATAGAGTGTCCAAAATTTCCGGGTTTGGGGAGAGCAGGACACGAAAAGGCCACCTGAACTTCTCATTCCCAAGATGCCGTGAGCAGACTCCTGGTCGCTGGCCCATTTTCTATACACCTGCAAACCCAATTCCCCCAAAAAGTTGAAATACTGGTAAAATGTTTTGTAGTACAGCATGGGAGGAATTAGTCATTAAGGTCCTGTTGTATGCACATCTATTGGTGTTTGTTTAAAAAAAAAAAAAGCATATGAATAGAAATACAGATTACGCAGCCCCAATAGTGGAACATGTAAATCACCACTGTTGCCAGCAGAGGGAAACAGAAATCCCCTTCAGTTGGCACACTGTTGAGTGAAGCAATTTAAATGAGGTTTTAATATATGGTTTTAAAACATAAAAAACAGAACTAGTTATTTAACATAAAAAACAGAACTACCGGTAGTTCTTTTAAATGGTTTGCAGCGGTCCAAAGTTATTCCGGATTTTCTCAATGCATTCCTAGCATCCTTATTATTCACCGTGATGAGTAAGAGACCAGAGCTGAGATTTGCCATCACAGCAATGCTAACAAAAGCTACCAAGTTTATAGACACTTCCTGGTTTGCTGATAATAAAAACACAGGCAGCTCACAGCAGTCTTATTTTGAACCTAGACCTACTTTTATAATATATCTATTCTAGGGCAAAGGAAACGTTACTTTATTACAAGAAGAAAAATTGGATACAGCCCCTTTCAAATAAACCACTCATGCATTAATGCATTTTTAAAAGGTGAACTAGCATGGCTATTATCAACACTAAACTAACAGATATCACCAGTAGTGAGTTTATCTACACAGTTGTGCTCGTCTATAACAGGTAATCATTTATGTAGGTCTAATAGTGTTGAATGAAGCTGAATGGAAGATTGTGTTTTCAAAGTGCATTAACGAAGTATAAACAAATCTAATATCCAGACATTTGGTTGCAGGTACATTTTTGGGCCATGCAGCAGTAGCTTAGTTGGTAGAGCTTTCACCCTCTACCAAGAAGATCTGTGGTCCTTGGGCAAGACACTTTACCCCCACTTTACCCACCCACTTCAGAGTCTAGGTACACTGGTGTATGAATGTGGTTTCTTGATGTAAAGCACTTTAACTTTCTAATGGAGGTAGAAAAGTGCTTTATAAATGTGACCACTGTATATAAACATATATTTATAGTAGGAAATCTTCCGTTTGTACAAATTCCTCTGTCTGGCATGTGCAACAACTGCTATAAAATACAAACAAAATCACTAATTAAGAGAAGTAGTTGACTGAAAGAAGTCTGCCTTATGGGCATAAGTCTGTAGTATTGAGTCAGATCCAACATGGCTTCTATGCCTCGGGCTGACAAAAAGTTAGACAATTTGTTTGTCCAACACCATCAATGTGAGGATCAGGTGAGGTATCAAACATTATGACTTTATCAGAGGTTTATTCAAAGTTGTGTTTAGGGACCAGTGTAAAACACCTGGTGTCCATGTGTGTCCTAACACTGGAGGGCATTACACATAGGGGGATTTGGTGACTTCTTTACCTGCTCCTTTGAGGCTCTAGTTTAAAGGGGAAGTGAATGATCGATATAAATGCAGGTATTTAGAGAGAAGGGCTGGATTGATCAGTGATATTCCCTGGAATGTTTTTATAAAAAAGACAAATCACAGGAAAGAAAGTGAAAAGTTAAGTAGGACACTGTCAGGGAGTCCCTGGGCACGACTCTTGGAAAAACGGCACCGCACAAATGAAAAAGAACAGAGGAGAGCTGGTTAGGGAATTCAAAAAAGAATAATTAAAAACTCAAATCGGGATCTTAACTGTGAGAAAGAGTGAGGCAGAGCCATAGAGGAAGTGAGTGGGAGAGAGAGTGGGTTTTAAATCCACCAACAAGAAGAATACACTTGGATGATAACTGCCTCAGCCTAGGGCTATTAAAATATTAAGCACCGCTGTCCGAGCTGGGAGAGAGCGCGGTACTGAGCAGTATCCTCCCCGGATGTGGGCCTGAGAGGAGCTCTCCTGCTCCGCTCGGCTCTGCTCTGCCTCTGCTCTGGGCCCGCTGGGACGCGCCGCTTGCATGAGGAAGTGTTTTAATGTTTCTCAGATGCCTGGCTCACTGCGCGCTTTGACAAGCCAACTATCCTGGGTGTGATTTAAAGGTGCGCACACTGGGAGCAGGCAGGAGCTCAGGGCCTGTTAGCTACCTGGTGCCTTCCACAGGAAAAAGGACTCAACTTCTTTGGCAAAAATCCCCTGTTGCTGAAAAACTTGGTCCCTTAAGTTTGAACCGTTGTAATATGAAACAAAAGTGGAATGTTTCTTCTAGCATTCACTTAACTCCAGTGCCTACATTTACATTACAGCAGCAGCAACTCAATCTGTGAGAGCAAATCTATACTGTTTATGGAGGAAGTGAAACTCTGCTAGAAAAGATATAAGCAAACTCCTCAGGGCGTTTTAGTGAGAATCTAAAGTTTGTGCCAAAGTTAATTACACACAATAATGTTTGCATATACTGTTCACAAATGTTCCATTATGAGTGTATCAAAAGAAGTATAAATGAAATATATCTTCATCATCTGGGCCAAGAAGAGAATGTTTTCAAATTTTTCATATCTATAATTATACATTTAATTCTATGCCATATGAAACCCAGTGTGACTATATTAAACAAAATGGTGAAATAGAATTTGAAATGAATTCACATCACATGTAGCAAATCATTTAGAAATAGGTAGTGAGTCACTAAAAAAAACATATATCAAATTATGATTCTTTAAAATAAAACTAATAAAAATGTAAGAGTAAGAATTCAGATGGGAAAATGTCAAAATTTACATTCTGCACTTTTAAACTAAAATTAACCACACTATTTGAAATACACCTTTTCTTCCGCCATAGTGACATATTTCAAAGTTAACGATTGAAGACGCTGATCAGATATGAAAAATAAAAACAAAAATACATCAAATTTCTTCCATATTGTAGTTTTGGCAAAGAAGTGTTGTAAATATTCAACTCCCAGTACGAGATAATGTACACAGTGGTGCATGTTGTGTGCCAAAGCCAGACATGTAAAAGCTTGCAAAGAGTTAGGAGCCAAATGTTGATTGGAGCAGATTTGCATGTGTGCAGAGCTAGCATCCTTGTTATTTAGTTCAATGAGTGATGCCTCCAATAGCCTGCAATCGCCTGGAGCTTATTACACTCATAATGTATACGCAGATACTTAGTGCGCGTATATCTAAATCATTCAGTGGAACTGGGTTTAAGTGAACACATGGCGAACAGCGCGCTCTTATCTAAAACCGTGCAATTGTAGCCGTTTTATTGACTCTAACAGATAACAGCAATTATTTCTCTGAGTGCGCTTTCTGCTCGCTGCCAAATGTGAGCTGGCAGATTATTAAAAAGACAAGTGGTCTCTTTGATACTGAGACAAAATACAAGGGGGTATTTTTAGCTGCCGTAAAGGGGTGCCAGCTTTGTTCAGGTGAAACATTCTGCCCAGAAAAATCCAGTGCGTTTTGGTGCAGCGCCTGTAGCCTGAAAAGTCCCAGATTAAGACACGCGGCGGCGGCGGCGGGCGGAGATGGGTGAGTAGTGGGATATTGGGAGTGGCAGGTCACGCTGAATGTTTCATGAGATTACAGAATCATGGCATGTATCATGGCTTTGACTTAAATTGTTAAAGTAGCCTGAAGTTCAGTGGAGGGGTGAGGCCTCTCATCTTTTATTCCCGAAACTATCTGCTCCATGTCGGAGAGCATTGGGCTCTTCTCTGGACGTCCTGTCTTTGCCTTCATGTTCCTGACACCCTCCATTCTCCTCCAGATCACCCTCCTCTGTCCCACTTCTCCTGCCTCGCGGTCCAGGACGCTTTGTCTCCTCTGTTGTCTCGCCCCCCCTCTCCCAGTAATGTCCCATGTCTCCCTGGGACAGGAGCTGGCAGGCAGATGGGACAGATGAGGATGGTAGGGATTGGCTAATCCCTAATCTGCTGTCTCCTTGCCACAGTGGATGGCAGAGGAGCGGGCCGGGCCGTGCCGGGATGGGACAGGAGCAGAGCGGTGGAGGAGAGGCTGATGGAGCCAGCTGTCAGATGGAGAGTCTTTCATGGTCCTGCGCACACAACAGCTGCAGCGGGCCCGCCTGCACGCCTCTGCATTATTAAGCATCTTTTTAGTTGGTTCCAGATGCAGACCTAGCTGTGTTTACCCAGGCTTTGTGCGTCCTCCTCCCCCGCACACATTGTAGCAGCACCTCCACTTCCTCCTCAGCCGTCATCTCTCTGTTTCCATCTTGTAAATTTGATGTGGTCACAATCACTTGGCTCGTTTGTCTTTGCCAAGTCTAATGCGCAGTGCTGGAGCAGGTGACCTCTGCACCCGCAGGCTGTGTTAACACCTCAATAGTTTAGGCTCATTTTGTATTTGCAGGTGGCTGACATGGATTTTAAATCATTTAAACGTGTCAGGCTTTTTTCCGACATTGTGCCTTTAGAGGAAATGAAACTAAAGCTACAGTGTAGTATGGCGCCAAATTGTTGTAATATATCTGTTGAGCAATGTTCGCTCATGATCCAAACTCGTGCAGTCAAAAACGGCTGTTCTTGTAAGAGAAAGATTGCCTGTCAGAAACAAGTCATATATTGTGAGAATACAGAGATGTATTTTGAAACTCTCCATAAAACAGTGTGACATCAGAGGCTCAGGGTCCAGTACTTTAGTGTTGGAGGAGAAGCTGTGTTCTGCTTCACGTCTTCTTCTGCCCTCCAGAAATAGACCATGGAATACTCATACATCTCTGTTTGAAACTAACCCACTAACATCTGCAGTTTTCAGTAAATATCACTGTATTGTCTGCATGGATTTGTCTTTCCACAACATCAATCAAAGTGTGTTCTAATGCTACTTTATAGAAACAAGCTTGACCTTTGACCTTTTTATATTTGCGAAGTGGGTCGACTTTTTAACCAGAAACCTAACAGTAGAGAAGATACTGTTTTAGATTTTAATTCAATTTAATTTAAAACTAAACATTAATTAACAAATAGATATTCTGTATGTGGTATTGAAAACTCCTGCACATGTATTTGATGATATATAACTGCTTACGATAAGAAGTAACTGTTAATAGTTGCTAACATCACGTGCATTGGGCAGCGACGTCCACTGTTGCACCATGAGAGAGCAGTGCTTGGCCTGGCAGTAAAGGGGTGTTGTCATTTTGATAGCGGCCCCATGTAGAACAGAAAGGGCCATGGCAGAGTTGTGAAAGGTAATTATGACATAATTAAACGGCTTCCTGTGTGTAATTACTATGTGCTGTCATTAGAATTGTACATGTCTGCATATAGAAACAGAGAAACTGGTTTAAAGGCTAATGTACTAGTGTCAACAAGCACACACACACACACATGCATGAGTGCGCGCGTGCATTTAGATATTCAAACAACAACCTTTTAGCGACGCCAGCTTTGAGGGGGCTAATCTGTGTCTCGCTCCCTCCTCTTGTCAAGTTCAAGAGGGTTAACAAATCTTTACCTCCGCAACAGCCCTCCTCTTCCCCCTTTCATGTCCACATTTGTTCGCTGTATGTCCAAAAATCTACAGAGGCCCGTCCCGAACCAGTTGGGATTGGTTTAGCTGAAGAGCTGGAGGCTTTTCAGTGGCTGGCATCTGTTGTTCCTCTTCCCAGAGCTGCTGGCAGTCAGTTAATGGCCATGCTTGGGACCCGGAGAGGGAGAACAGTGGCTGATTTCCCCATAGCCATCGCACCAATCCCGGCACACCACCAACTGCAGATGAGCCACCAGCAGCAAGCAGCACTCGGGCTAATGCTCCGCTTCTCTGAGAGTTGGGGGCAGATGTTCCTCACTTTGTGCGCTCCATCACATAACTCAGCACTGTCAACTTTGTCTTTGATTCGGCTGCTGTTTCGATGCCAGCAGATTTATGGTGTGGTAAGAACATCTTTAAAACCTGAGAAGTTAAAGGGCGAACAAGTGACAAATAACTTTACAGGAAAAGTGTACAATAAAATGTGGGTCTGAATTGAATTGAAAAGTTTTTGATTAGTGTTGATCTAAATCAGATCATATCAATCAATAATTGACAGTGGAAAGACTTGGATTTAAACACCGATATAACGTACTTCAAGTGTACATGGACTTTGAGCCAAGTAAATCAAATGAGTAAAGTTGCCATTTACACCAGATTAATAACACTTTAAACTAACTACACCTTAGACTTACAGCATGAAGACAGACTTAATTTATAATGAGCAAATAGTTTATTAAGAATGATTCAAGGTTAGTAACCAGTTAGGTAGGATTAGGAGTAAGGGTATTATGTAGTAACTAGGCCTGAATCATTCTTAAAAACATATTTGTTCACTATGTCTTACTTTATGCTTTATTAAGACTAATTAGCTGTAGTTATTATAAAGTGGCACCAATAGTTCCAGTCATATAAAAACAAGATTGAATTCAGTAATATATCTACATCAATAAAAATGTAGTTAACAGTCTTGTTTTGCACATATCCCATTTGGCCTTTTTGCATTCTAACAAATGGGATTGAATGTATTGCCTCAACTGTATTATATAAAGTCATTGAAAATACTATGTTGGGTATTTTTGCAGCAAACAAGTCCTTTGTAAGAATATAGTTGTGAATGGCATCACATGCATATTTTTTTTTTAAATTTCTGACCTAAAAATATAAAATGGATCTTATGTGTTTTCATCTACATTTTTGTTTAACAACATCATGATCCCATATCAACAAGTGACTGTTTTGCTGCCTGTGGTGGCGGCTGCATGGCTGATGTGGACTCATTGCGGATCATGCATGTTATTATGGAGCACATAGGGCTCACTCCCACATCTGCATAATACTGAAGGAGGCTGCTACAGTTTAATCAGTATCTTGTTACTCTAGAGAGTAAAGGCTGGATATGTTATCACTAAGGAGGAAGTTCAAATGAAGCTCGATAAATAAATTAATGCCTTGATGATTAGCTGTCACATAAGCAATTAAAATGACTTCAAATTATTCATTTTCAAACAGGTGCAGTCAAAGAAGGCTGTGACTGTTGTAGTAATTGTCAAAAATTGAACAATTTGTTTTGACGAGCCTTCCATATGCACAGCTTATGAAATATTTAATGTGACTTGCATAAAATAAATCAGAATCATTTAATAATAGAATCCCATATAGCCCCAGTGTCAGGGGTATTTTTGTCTCTTCTTTCACTCTTTTCCTGAGCCTTTTTCATTTGCACGGCTGGTATAAATGTTCTGGGCTTTGGAAGTCACCGTGACAAAACTGTGTATAAAACTCAATCACATTCTTTTAGCAAATTATTAATTGTGACTGTCATCGTCACAGCATCCTCCTGACAATCTCACAACTGCCTCAGAAAAATACACTTGACAGCTCAAGACCCCAAATCCCACAATGAATTCGTCCTTGACACATCCTTAATGACGATCATCTTGATGATTGTAAATACATTATCATAAGATCACGTCTGTGTTGCAATCATCACCTTCATTTCCTTTTAATTAAACGGCAAAGCTGACACCACATCTGTCAAAAAGGAAGTGAGACTTTTTTTGAAATCAGTGTGAACTTCTCCTTTTCTCCTTATTCCTGTTTGAGCGCAAACAATAGGGCAGAATACGCCTTTGAAAATAACAAGCTCCATCAGTGGCGCTCTCCTCCTTGGCCTCTCCCTCCATCACACACCCTTTTCTCCATCTCCTCTCCTCCTCTTCGCTCCCTCTCTCTCAGCACTTGAAAGCCAGGGTAATGAGACAGCCGGAGAGCGCGAGGAAGGTGTCCGCGGAGCATCAGTTGTGCGCGCGAGAAGTGAAAATTTACTGCAAATGAGACGATGGCCCGTAAATTCATTTTTATTCAGATTACTGTCATCATACATTACGGCTTGCCTTGTAAACATTTGGCCTGGCTCTTTGTGATGAGGTGTCATTATTTGCCAGATTACGTTATTAAGCTATTAACACGTCAAGCGCGGCGGGCAACAATGCAGGGGCACGCTTAAACAAGCTGAAGAGAATGGAGGAGGTGTCAGTGGCTTGACATATGAAGGCACTTAATAGCTCCAGCTCTGAGGACAGACGAGAGGAATTAAACAGACAGCTTTCAGCGCGGAATGGAGAGCGCTATTCACAAGTACTCCAACCTGACTGCACTGTCTTTACAAGGCCATTATGGACGCGCACAGTAAATAAAAGGCAGTAATCCAAAGCTATGGGAGGCATATTTCCTCTCATGTGTATGTTTATGACTCATATTTACATCTTATTGTTGCCATTATTAAAACAGGCCTGTTTTGATTTCTATTTGACAGGCCCCAATGACGTAAGGCAGTTATTACAAAGGCACTATTATTATAGATGATCAATAAATAGTGATTTTTGTGGAGTAATTATAATATAGAGATTACTAATCAGAGGTGGTTATTGTAACATTGTAAATAATGTAAACAAAAACTAATAAAGGATCAAAGGCAGAACAATGTAATGTTTAAAATGATACATAACCTAACAACTGTATTTATTTCCTCCAATATGTTAAATAAACAACAAACTAAATAAAACAAACAGAACAAAGGATCAAAGAAATATGTTATTACAACTATGTAATAATTAAAGGACTTCAAAGATGTTACCATTTGTAATTACATTAAAAACAGATCAAAGGGAATTCTTACAAGTAACATGAAATAATAGAAAAAAAGAGATAATAGGCTTTGGAATTTTGTTTTATGAAAATAATTCAAAAAACAAATTAAAATGTATACCACAAACTAAATTTACTCTTTTGTACAGACAAATATTAAAAATATAACTAGCTCATTGTTCTCGTATATAGTGTGTCTGCCAAATGGGTCAGGTCTCTGGGGAAGCAGATGTTGATTTTATTTCTCTTATTTTAAAATTCCAAACAATTGCCAAAACAATTCTACTGCTTCAAAAATCAAGAAGCGTGTTTGTTATCAATTTTGGGCATTCAGTAAAAAAGTTGTTTCACCAGGGTATTAAGAGATTAGGAGAAATGGCATAAAAGGGGATGGGTTTATTTAAGTGTAAACAAAGGTTGGCTATAAATAAAGTGGTGAATGAAGTTCTGCCATGATGCACTTTTGAAATATGACTTCTATGAAATAAGTTTGTGATAAACAATATGGACAATAAATACAGTGCAGTGTGCCGATTTCAAAGTGTAGCTAAAGTTTTTGTTTGCTTGTTGCTGAACTTTAATTTTTCATCAAATCTCTTGCAAAAAAAAAAAAATAGAAAAAAAGTCAGCATTATGAAATAAACAGTTTGTCCCTCTGGTGACATGAAGAGGCTGCGCATGGACAGCCAAGTCAGCGCTTTCCACCAGCTAAATCCACGGTAACCTATTGAAACGCTTCAACCGCGGCCAAAAAATCCGCCGCGACAGCCAATGGAAAAGCGGCGCGTTGTTGAGCCAGCACAGCAGCTTAGCAGTCTTAACACAGAATCCACCACTTATCATCATCGGCATCCAGCGCCACAACACTCCACCATGAAGAGGCTCCAGTTAAGCCGGTTAAAATAACACGAGACAATACATCAACAACAGCTTCCTCTCCCCTTTTGATGCCTGCTTAATTTGAATGCTACAATGGGCTGAGTCCTTGTTCTGGTGCTCGACCAGACGACCACAGCGCTCTGTCCATCTCTGCTGCACATCAGAGGCTGTTGGAGGAGCGCTGGGGCCCCTTGGTACTGTGTGGGCTTGGCTGATAAAGGCCTTATTTCAGGGTCTTCCAGTGAGGCCCGGATTTTGTGGTCCCCCAGCAGGGACGCAACGGCACGGACGCGATTGCCGGTTAAGCGCTGCAACATGGAGGGACAGAGGAAGTAGGAGGCAAGGCAAGGTGGTAGGGAAGAGCAATAACGTACCCTACACCAAGAGACCTGCACCGTGCATATGACACCTTTAAGCTTTAAATTGGAGAGTTTAAGAGTTCAGCCCTCTCTGATTCTACCCCCTTTGTTTTGGGAGGCTCTCAACGTGGCCCTGGTGGTATTTAACTTCTCTTCTGAGCACTGACACATGACTGAGGTCCCATTACCCCGGTTTTCAATTGGGGCGGCCGATACCCATTGACTGGTATGGGCCCCGGCAACCATTTTTACCTTGGGCTCATCCAGGACTTGACATGGCCTTTGAACCTGAGGAGCACAGCTGTCAAATGTCTAGCATGTCAGTCCCTTTGGAAACACACCGATTCTTTTTAGAGCACACACACAAAATAAGTCCACTATTGTTAAGTTATATCAAAAAGTAAAGTTAAAACTACACATTGTTGCACTTTTTTCAGAAATGGTGTGTTTATAACTTTATGCTAAAATTCATAGACTAAAATTAGCCAATGATGCATTTGAATTTCGCTTAATATTTCATTGTGTTGTTGTAGTAGGGGCCTCATGAATACCCGCCGTCATCTTTATAAACATGTACACGATGTGGGAGGGGAAGATGCTGATCACATTATGAAAAGTGGGAGTGAGAGACACTAAAATTAGCAACTGCAAATACAAGTTTCTATTGAAAAAAAAGAAGAAAAAAAAACTGCAAAAAAAAGACAATTCCTCTTGCATGTCTTGATATGAGATCTAAATTTGCATCATTGTCTCCTGTTTGCTCCGGTCCAGGTTGGTAACAGGCGAGGAGTGTAGGTTTCAGTGAATTGCACAGAGCAGGGCTGGTGAATTCACTGAGACAGCAGCACCACCAACTGGCCAAACGCTGCCTATTCACCTCTAAACACCTTACTCCTCTGATGCAAAGATAAGTCACATGCATCCAGTTGCAACCTCCATCCACATTTAAACATTCTTGATTTATTCTTAGAGTGATCCGCAAAACAAGCAAGGCGTTTTCTCCGCTTTCCGTCTCTGCGCCTCAAAAAAACCCCTTCGGAGAGGTTGACTTCACGGTATCCATCATCATGCATCTTTAATGACGTCAGGCCAGGAGCATGGGGTAAAATCACAGTGGTGGCCCCGGGCTAAAACCAGTTAAAATGAGGTTCCTCTTACCCCTTCCCACGCAGAGAGGAAGGGAGAGCAGGCGGTGCGCGGGACGGGAGGGAGGGCCAGGTCGCACCCATCGATCGCTGATGCGGCTGCTTTTGACGGATACGTTTGTGCGTCGAAAAGTCCGTCATGAGATCGCGGTGGGCCCTGAGAGGAGAGCTGCGGAGACGCTTTGATTTATGGGTGCTCCTGCAAGACTGAGGAGAGGACAATCTTCTCTCACCCAATTTGGTTTAACTGTAAAGGGCCTTCCGAGACTTGGGGGGAAAAAAAGTCCCTGAAAGTTCTCTCAATTCAAAACACATGTCAGAAATCGGAGCAGCGGAGTAGCCTTGTGGTTTTTGTCTTTGGTTAAGTTCTGTCATACAATTCCACGCATTTCCTCAAAACTATAATCTATTAGTCATGGAACAACCACTCTTTTTACATTACAGCGATTGTGAAAATCCGTTGGTTGGTTAAGCTCAATTACACATACTAACCTCCGAACAAATAAGTCAAATATAGCTCAGGGCCAGTGTGCATTTTGTGTCACAGAGCTGCAAACAAAAGCAACGAGCAATAAAAGCCATCTCCCACATTTCACAGTGTACAGTATTTGGCGGTCATTTCCTGTAGAACTCCGCGATACTGTGAGTGTGGCTTGGAAACATCTTTCAGTTGCCGAGCCCCCAGCCTTGACCTCGGGGGTCAAAGTCAGTCAGCCTCTTCCTGTCTGTGGCTTTTCCCAGGATCCCCTGCCTGTCGGCGTGTCAGCACCTCTCCTGTCTCCTCACCAACTCAGGATGTTGCTTTTGCCTTCCAAGAGTTTCCTGAAACCGGAGGAAAAAAAAAAAAAAATCGGTTTCCATGCAGGGGTCAGTAAGTGTGAAAAATATATGAAAAAAAGGCATTAAATATCAGTGTTCTGTGTGTTTGACTCAATTTTACAAACCGACTGGCCTATGACATGTCCCTATTTGTGGATGAGAAGATGCAGCAGCCCCTAGGGAAGCTTCTTTGTTGAAATCTGAATATTTTCTGTTACACTTTATAATAACTAATTAGCTTTAAACTGAATTCACAGTGACCAAATAGTTTATTAAGAATGATTCAGGCTTAGTAACTACACAATTAATACTCCAAGCCTTACTCCTAAACATAATCCCTTAATTAAGTAGTTACTAAGCCTGGATCTTCCTTAATACACTATTTGTTCAAGATGAGTTAAGTCTTAATGCATGCTTTATTAAGGCTGGTTAAGGTATAGTTATTATAAAGTGGGACAAATTTTTTCTTAAATTTCTTTTTCATTTAGCACATTTTAATGAATCACATCTTTACACTTTGGCATGGGGCTTATTTTTGGATAGCCCTCTGCAGCGGCGAGATAATTAAACTTAGCACTAAAACCGGGTCGTGTTGGCGTTGGTCTGATTAAAGGGCACGATGGACGATTACGGGTGACGCTGCTAAAAAACTCAGAGTGGGTTCCATGCAGAGGTGACTGAAAAGTGGGCCGCATTCCATTTCTCTCCTTCCCTCTCTCCTCTCCTCTGCAGGTACGGAGCGCAGGAATGAGGACTAAATGACAAGGTTGCACCCCTGGCTACAGACGTCCTGATTACTTTTTGTCTCACGCCTCACAGCAGCCCCCAAAATAAAGCTGCGTTTTTGAAGCTCTATACGCTCAATTAAGGGACTGTGTTTGCGACGCACAAGTTGGCAGAGTATAGCGCACCTCTGGCTCAACTTGGCTATGAAGTGTGATGCTTAAGAATTCTCCCCCTCCAAGTGAACGCGTAACTCCTATTCCCAGGCCGAGCAGCCCAAAGAGTATGTGTGTATAAATGGAAGGCCTGTCATTTCACATTCATTAAAAGTGAAGTTCCAAAATTAATAATGTAAAAATATGGGTTTTAATTAGTCTTCTATTCTGCCCAATGTACTTAAATTGGATCATCTGGTCCCCGATGCCCTTTCACTTAATAAAGAATTAGCCTGTGATGTTCTCAGCTTGACAGGTAGGATAAAGTGCAGAAAATCACTGCTGTTATATAAAGGATATATCCGTTTGTATGTAATTTGCAGCTTAGTCAATTTGACAGGGGGGAGGTTCCCAGCCATGGATCCCGAGCAGCTTTTTCCATTTAATGCATTTCTATCATGTTATGGCGTGACCGCACTATTGCCTTGTGCTGCTCACTTCTGTCGGATAATTAGTGACATTAATCCAATTTGATTGGATGTCTTGCTCGCGTTGAAATGATCATTACTTTGAAATGCACCTATATTGCATTACCTTTTATGAGCTGAAAAGAAGTTTATTAAAATCACTTTTAATGAAGCTGTTGGTTGGTTTGATGCATACAAAACAGCTATACAGCAAATAAAGCTCCATTGATTTAATTAGGCCCCAGTCTATTATTCATAAAAAAAATTAAAAAAAATGCTAATATAAGGCAATATATGCAAAAATATAATATTCTTTAAAACACATTTTGATCTACTCTATAATAAAGCAAAGTAGCGCTGTGTCAGAAAAATGAACTAAAATGATGATTTAAGTTTGTGAAAAGTGATGTGCATGTCCTTTGAAGGAGATAAATCAGCCTTGACTCATGAGTGTCCAAAGTGTGGAGGTTAAATGTGGTGTTCAAAGAAGGCTTTGGTTAAAGCATATGGTATATATGAGTGATCCTTACATTCAGTGGCCTTACACTGGTGTTTGTGCGCGCATGAGTGGGTGTTGTCGCGCTATTCTCAGGCAACGAGCCCAGACAGCTCTCCCTCTCTCTCTCTCACTCCCTCGCGCGGGACAGGCACAGCTGTCAGATCAAAATCAATCGCATTTTAAAGGACATGCGAGCTAAATATTTCATTCTTGCCTTGGGAACCAATTAAGTGCTACATATGAAGTCAGAAGGACTGGTTGAGCCGGAGCCGTACTGGTGCGTACCAGCTGCTCCATTGCTTACCACACCCCCCACCCCCTTTTACACCATGCAAATGTGTCAGTGTGAACGCTCCAGTTCAATTACCTAGTGATGTTTTAAAAATGCACCAAAGCCAGACTGGCAGTGCGGCATTGGAGGGGATCCACCCCAGGTATGTTGTTTATTTAGTTGTTGTGTGTTGTGCTGGCTGTTTCCCATTTGCCCTGATTGCAGATGTAAAGGATGGGAGCAGTGCCATGTGTCAGGAGCACCTCACACCGGATGGCGGGGACAACTGGCATCTACTTCTCCAACTGTCCTGACCCCAGCCTGCAGCTCCACTGCATCGCACAGCTCCTCCCAGATAAAAAAGAATCCTCATCTTTTGGAATGTATCCTCCGGGTGCTCTCACATATATATATTTTTGCTGATGGTAAATTCTGTGCCTTTTTTATTTGCTCTCCTGTCCACTTGTCTATTTCTGCTTCTCTTTAATCAGATTCCCTGAGCACGATAAATCACGCTCTATGTATTCCTTTTGGGTTTGAACAACCGTGGCGTCCTTCTGCAGCATCTGCTTTGTCGATTTAAAGGACAAGTAAAAGTAGTAAAAGTATGTGCGAAGAAGACTGAGGCAAAGCAGGGGGTGAGGGAGATTAGAGAGTGGAACAGAGCAGAGAAGTCACACTAGGAAGGTTAAAGTGTGTATGCTGAGGAAAAGGGGGAGGAGCTAGAGCAACAGTGGCATACAGTCATCGCCTGGAAGAGAAATCTGTGAGCTTAAGTGGAAAAGAAGATATGTGCGAGAGCAAAGAGGAGAAGTGAAAGAAAAACAAAAGCAGTGGAGAGAATGGGGGAAAGTGAGAGACAGTGTGAAAAGGAGGCAGTGTGAAAGAGAGTGAGAGAGTGGAGGAGAGCGGAGGAGAGCGGAGGAGTGTGCATGCAGCGGCTGGGACTATGATTGATAATGGTGCTGACAGAAGCCCTCTGGCCATGCTCTCTGTGGCAGTTTGGGGAGACAGGGCCTCCCCGTGTGAGCCCGGCTGCCCCTCGCCACTGTCCCAGCACACACTCCACATCTGGTGGGATCGCCCACGCTGGGTCAGGGGTCGCCCGCACCACGGGGGCTACTTTTTGGACTCACTTCCCCAGAATGCTCCGAGAAAAACACAAGGCCTTGTGGGTACGCTGCAATAATCAGCATTTTCACAGTACAAACATGAGCCTAATCAGTCCTTGGTGATTCTGTGTTATCTGCTGACTTTAGAATGAGGTAATATCTAAAAATGGTATTATGTTCTACATGAAATCTTAATAGGCGTATGGTGGAGATAGGAACTGTCAAGTCATCCACATAAACAGGAATTAGGGCTAGCCAGAAGCAAAGCTGAAAAATGATCCAACATACTGTATATGAATAACTTCTGTTCTCATCAACACTTCTTTATTACAGTGGTTCTCAATCTATTTTAGTAGCAACACCCAAAATAACAACCACTGGCACCAAATAAGATTCAAGATAGGAAAACTGTAGGCCACAAAATGATGAAAAAAAAAAAAAAAATCATATAAAACATTTCATTTTATTAGAAGACAAAGACCTAGATTGTTTCATTTTATAGGCCAAGGTAAAAGCACCTTTACCGCTGCATTTAAAAGGAGACATGCCTTGTTTAAACCTAGTTGCATAAGTTTAAATATTTTCTCTAAATGACCTGGAGACCCATGAATATATTTTCTAAGCCACAGATTGAGAACCACTACTTTAATAAATAAGAATAGGATGGTAGAGACAAAAATCTTCTCAAGAGTAATATTTCTTCAAAAAAGTATCACTCAATATTTGTCATAGATTCATACCAATACAGTAGTCTTCAAATAGTTTCTCAAATAGAGCTAAATGCATATAAAGGCATTACAACTCCTGTGCTACAAACTACTATGTAAATATCAGATTAATAATAATAAAATGAATGCCCTAGCACTTTTCCAAATACCCAATGCGCTTTACAAAATGCATTATCCCTTCAGTCCATACATGGTGGAGGTGAGCTACTACTGCACTCTCAGCTGTCCTGGGATAGACTGGCTGAAGCAGGGCAGCCAATGTGTGCTATTGGCCCGTCTGACCACCACCAATCATACACCATATGCTTACATAAGGCATGATAAGTGAAGTGTCTTGCCCAAGGACAGAGTGACAGTGTGCGCTAGTCTGCGCCCGATTTGATCTGCTGTTTTTCGGGATGGTGGGCAAGTGCTATATTTAACCACTGAAACACTGCAGATTTTTTCCCAAAACCTAAACAGTAAAAAAACAAAAAATAAAGAAAAATACATGTAAAAATCAAATGAACTGAAGGTAGTTGTGCTTGCAGCAGAATACAGTTACAGAACTGTATTGAATTTTTACAATTTGTCCAAATTAATGCCAGAGGCAAGTGTTTGCTAATGTTAAAGTTTAACGGTGTGGGTTCTAAAAAAAAAAAAAACACTCAACAGTGTAACTCTTTACAAATTAACAACACACAACTTTTTAACTCATTGCTATATGCAATCAAATTGTGCGCATATATAAATAAATGGGCTATTCCTAAAATAAAAAAAAAAAAATCCTAATTTTCTGCTTAGTCTGCACTTATTTCCACATGCAGTTCCTCAGCTCCAGCTGATCTAGTCCACTATTCTTTCTTTATACAGAAAAAGCGGTGTTTTAAATGTGAGCTGAGATTTAGTGGCAGTGCACTATGTGTCCTCTGAGTGTGTTCACATCCACTTTATGTGTGTGCATTACTGCCTGTGTGCGAGGAGACAACACTGATGAATTAGAGATAAATAATGAAGGAGCTCAGGGACTGATTTGTGATAGCAAGAGGGCCCATCAACAGAGAACACTAATACTTTTGAATGCTATGCTGTTTGATGTTGATCAAGTTCAACTTGGCTGACAGGGCTGAGAAGACTGTGGGGAGCAGAGGGACCAGAGCAGAGAACCCACTCAGACAGGTGAAAGAGGAGAGGGACAATAGCACTCAGACTCACTCACTGCACACAGCCAACACACACTGTACATGCACACACTACAGAGACACACACACTACATATACACTCCTCTGAGGGTCTCTTACCACTGCACACACTTAGTTTAACACTTTTCCTTTAAATAAGAAACGGTCAAGTCACTCCCCACACTCACTGATATTTTAGAGCAGAGTTTGGACTGTCGAGACGGGTCAAGTTGTCAACGTGACTATAGCAGCACTTCATGGATCTACATTCATGACATGCCATCTTCCAGTGCTCGGGGCACGGGTCATTTTGAAAGTGTCACCATTTAAGCAGGGGGAGGGCCGGGTCTCCATACCTCCAGCATTAGCCCATGTGGGTGAGTTGGGTGTGTGGAGAGCGTGGCCTCATTATGAAGGAGATAAAGACCGTTAAGGCTGTTTGGTCTTGGGCCGGCTCCAGCCCCTATGGTGAAACACACCTGCTCCCCTCTTTAAAAAGCCCTGCTCCAGTTTAGCTCTTGGCCACGGACGAGTAATGACCTATCCAGGGGGCCGTAACGCCCGCTTCGTTTAGCCTGTCGTTAAGACCCAGAGTCAGCAGCATACTGCGGCACAGTACCGTGCCAAAACTCAGAACAGGGTGTCCTTGCCAAAGATCTAACATCAAGCCTACTCTGTTAGAATATGGATAACTAACTAGCAAACCACATTAATGAAATGGCAGAGTAAATTTGGCAGTATTACTCTCCACTTGAACAATTTCTTTAGACATATTGTCAGTTGGGTTTAATACTTTGATAATTCAAGAATCGTCAACATGAATATAAATAAAAAATAAGTCCTTGTATTGCGGCCAATAGGAGCAGACTCAAGAACAGTATCCACTTAGTAATTAGAGAACATAAAGTTACAGCTTGACACTGCTTGGTTTCCCATTGTTGTCCTGTCTTTGTTGTTTCACACACACTTTTAAGCACTGACACACTCCTATATTGGCCCAACATGTATATCTGCGCATAAACACACACTCCCCGTCACACACCCAACACACACATCACATATAAAGATTTCCCAGTTTCCCAGTTATGTTTTCATCAAAGCTTTTCTTTGGCACTACAGAGCAGCGTCAGTATGGTAATGTGTTGTGCTGCCTGGAAAGCTGTCAAAAAGCTCCCACCTTGGATGAGAGACCACGGTAATTCAACTGGGCTCCTGTCTTCTGTGTGTTCAGGTCTCCTCATTATTCCGCTTTGCAGGGTAATGGCGTCTTGCACTGTTTTATCTGTCAGCTCACAGCAAACTATAGTTTTTTAGCCCTGTATATTAGATGCTAACATCAAAAGCAGCTGTCTTGACACAGGAGAGAAAGAAAAAAAATGTTGCGTAAAAAAATGGAAACACTCCCGGTAGGCGAAAATTGAATCTCTTTACGTCTGGGGTGATGTGTGTATTGAGAATAGATTTGCTGGTTGGCATCTATGTGTTTGTTCTCGAGTAAACAGCGAGCCTTGTTTGGGTGTAACTGTCAGGTATATGCGTGTGCCCCGTGTGAAAATGGGTTTGTTCGCAAAGTGGGAGTTAGGAAAAAACAGCAACACAAATTCACTCTAGCTGTCTGATCAATGGGGATTTAAGTTACCAGTGACAACTGCATAGCAGATGTCAAGAGACATAGACCCCTGGCTTTCCATAGTGACGCGAGCTGCCTTTTCTACCAGCAGGGTTTGTGACTCTCTCTTTTACCACCTGAACACTTCTGAGAAGTGATTTGTACATGCACTACTTAGATCGTTTGAGCACACATTCTGTTTGGAGTTTTATTCAAGTTGCTCAAAAAGTATGTTTCCAAAAACTCCAGTCTGGCACCATCCTGTCTCCCTGTGCTCCTACCTCTATTCGGGCATGTGGGGTTCCAGCCCCTTGGGTGGAGCAGGATTGTCTGTGTGTCTTCACTGAGGTAAGATGGCTGTTTATAGGAGTAGATGAATGTGTGTGCGTGGGGGGGGGGGTTCTTTAGAAGACGCGCGTAGAGCGGGGTGGGGTGGGGGGGGGGGGGGTTCTTTAGAAGACGCGCGTAGAGCAAATTAAAACTCACCGCAGGAAATGAGCGCCCTTGGCACTCCTCTTCCCAAGCAGCTGCACACACCCCAACCATCATCTGCCATTTTGACACATCCACGGGGCGTAGCAAGCAGCGACAAGGGGGAGCGAGGGGTGCCAACGTGACACCCACGGCTGTAAGCATCGCCGGGCCGCAGCCTCCAGCCAAACAGGTGTGTGACATCATGCCGCTGGTTCCTCTTCGGGGGCCTAGGGAGCGGGCTGGGGGACTGCTGCCGAGAGGGGGGTGCAGGAGGAAACAAAGGGAGGTTAGGTCTCTACCTGACAAGCTCATTGATAACGTTTGGGACACAAGCCCTGAAGTCGATGGCAAATTGCCTCTAATGTCTCCCGGAGATCATGGGCCAAAGTCAGGTGCTGGGCGCTAAATGGGCTCATTAGTTATGATTTTTTTCTTTCTCTTTTGGACTTTGATAGGAGTTTTGGCCACACACAAACACTCACATGCATGTGCACATCATGTCAGAGATGGCTAAAGCCAGAGGGCTTTGCAAACTTGGGACGTCATCATAACTCAAGATGGGGTTATAGTAGCGCCCAAGTGTTGAGACCTTATCATTTCACACACAGCACATACAAAGTAGCTCCTTTTCTGTTTGAGTCATGGTTTTATTATTTTTGCTCAAGTTTGCCCAGCTGAGGAGTCTGGGGAATACACAAGTCAGATCGGATTGATCAGAAATCACAATTTGTTGGATAATGCACATCTTTTTTCACTGAATTTGTAACCAGGACTAAACTTAACAGGGACAGACAATAAATGAAAGGGGCACGTACCTATTTAGAATTCTCTACACGTCTCCCACATACACCCCTGTTCACACTTCAGTCGAATCCCCCAGCGACTGATCCTGTAACAGAGGAGAGGGAGGCTGTGAGTAGCCTGGGGGGTTCCTGAAGGCACCCGTCTGGGACCTGCTTCATA
>KN476783.1:0-26331 GCA_000787095.1 Periophthalmodon schlosseri | reverse complement strand
GGGTTAAGGGGGTGAGGTGGGGGTGATGGGGGCAGGTGCCTACCCTGACTAAGGCATGGAACTGCCCTTAGGCTAGGGCTAATGGTATTGGCTGAGCTTACTTTAAGCAGCTCTTTCCTAATGGCCAACTATGAGTGTGCCACAGGATAGACAGGTATTGATTGCTTCAAATGCTCTTGAGTTGACAAGAACTGAAAGTCCCTCAAGCATATACAATCTTGCAGCAAATTATGTCACACAGAAAGGTGATTAAAACAGCAGCTCGGGGCAGGCACACTCATTAAAAGTGTATATGATATTTCTCTTGTTGTCCTTGCCGCTCTCGTCTTTCCTATGCCAGTCTCTCTGTCTGTTTGTTTTTGTAGAGGGAGAGATGTCGGTTTTCTACACTGTAAATATCTACCAGCAACTCCACGCTTTTCACTATAATAGACTTGAGATTCAGAGCAATGACTGTTGAACCTCCATTGCATCAGTCACATAGTTAGTGCTTTAGCAGTGCTGTACTATTGGAATAGAATAGATTGATGTCACTTTAAAAAAAAATGTATCCAGGTGAGGTGGTTACAGTGTCTTTAAAAAGGCGCAGTGTACAGGTAATATTATACAGAGAACAATACTATATATTTGCTTTGTTGCCATGCCCCCCTTCCTCATACACACGTACAAAAAATGCTGTGTACAAGATTTTCTCTTATTCACAAGGGGCGCTTTCTAGACTGCTTGAGGCATCTGCTTTGATTGCATAATTCCCAAGAGACGAACAACACAAAACAAAAATACTGACTGAATTCAGACTTATAATATACCGAACAAATAACATACAGCTCCACTCTTCAAAACCATAGTTCTCTAAAGAAAAGGAATTGGAGAGTAAATTCAAAGTTGAAAGCTTAGCTGTTTTGCAGAGTGCAGGGATGAGGGTGAAAGATGAAACAATGTTTTTTTTTTCCTGACTGAAAATGTGCAGCATTACCAAAACAAATAGGCAAATGTACCAGCATTTATGTACACTTTAGCCAAAGTATTTTAGGTTTAAATATGGGCAGGGAGGATTGGTGAGGAAATGCAGAATTATGCAGGGGTAACACAACAGGTCCCAGGAATCATCTGGTGCTTTGCCAAGTGTAGCATGACAGTTTCAAGTAAAGTAAACAGTGTTGAACAAATGAAAGGTAAATGAAATGACGAGTTTTGTTCCTCAAGAAAAAATGTGTTAAAAAATGGGATTTTCTGCATCCAAATGATATGGCTTCACTCAAAGCTCACAGCTTTCCTCAGTTTCGATTAAATGCTCTTTCTCTGGCTGTTTGTGCTTTACAGTGGAGTGTGCTACATCGCTACTTTCTTCTCTACAGGGGCCCCTGGGCTCCCCAAGCAATAGGAGTAAATTAGAGTGCACCTGTTCCAGCTCCAAGATAAGCCATCTCCAGAGGATTTCCTCTGAGTAAAATGAAGTGAGTGAAGAATAAACAGAATATCACAGCATTACTCCGCCAAGGTGAAGTTGCTGCAGCTCTGGGGACACGGTTCGTTTTGCACAACACCCAGCAAAATATCCTCTATAAACCTCTGGATGTAAGACTGTAGGAATGGTCTCTGCTCACAGCGGAGAGAATAGGCGTTGCACTTTGTGTTCCAACAAGCAAGGCATGCGAGTGTGCTTCCCGACTGGATCTGTGCACAACATTGAGTTGAAATGCTCTTATTTGTGGTCTGCGTATTGTGGTTTGTTTCCAGCATGTTTTGACTCTGCGTCAACACATCTGTGATAGTCAACCATCAAACTGTGTACTTCTCTGTGTTCCCCATTTGTTGTTCTGCTGCCAAATATTCTTTCAAAGTATTTAATTAAGTCGAAGGAAAAAAACGTGTCAGCAGTGTATCAGCTTAGCTCCATGAGTAACTCCTTGTATATTTCATGGAGGAAATAAAAGCCGTAACCTCAGTGTGACGCCAAAAGACCACTGACCAGAGATGTCTAGAATGCAAAATTCACTCAGTTGGTTTACACATAAAAGGCAAGGATAATTAGAGGAAAAATGTAATTCATCATACGTTTGATAATCAGTCTGATTTGGTCTCCTATCTGCACTAGGGCATTCAAATAACCCCCCTACTATTAGCACCCCACTCTCTCTCACACCAGTGGTCTGTTTTACCCTCTCTTTGTTCCCATACAACACATTATCATTATTGTAGCTAATTGCACGCTTCGCCTTGAAGTCGTGCTGGAGACTCGTGATCCAGGGTTGAAACGTGGACAGGGATCCAGTCTTTTCCACAGCTTGCCGTACACTGCTAATTGCCATTAGCTCAGGATCAGGCACACTCCTCGCTGTGGCCAGCCGGACGTCGGTGGTTAAAAAAAGTGGGGTTGAGGTAGGGGCGGGGTGGGGGTAACTATGGCACGAGGGCTGTAAGACGTGGGAGGGATGGAGCCAAGGGTGGCATAACTTAGGTGGGATGGCTGAAGCAGATTGGGGAGGGATAGGACATCGGTCGGGGGTAAGCGAGGGGGGATAGAACCCGTGTTAGATGTAGGTCGGCAGGAGTGGAGTACCCTAAAGATTACAGTTGGTTAGTGCGACCCCTCTCTGACAGGATCTGAGCCCTTGGTCCCAGCAGAGGCAAACCCTTGCATTTTGGGGACCCGGCTATTAGTGAGGGTAATAAAGCCCTGGTACAAAGTTTCTGAGACCGCCCTGCCACGGGTCCAGGAAGGCTGCCCCGTTGTTAATACTGTCCTAAATGACAAAGGAAAGCCTTTAAATTACTGTTAATGAGACAGAGCGACTGCGCTGCCATATAAAAGAGATGTACGGCCCTTTTAAACCTATCCTAATAACTCTGTTTATATGAGCGTATCCTTTTATTATCTTTGTTTATTAAAGTCAGAGTAATTCGAGGGATGCATTCTTCTAACTCTACTTTTTCTCTGATAGTTTCCTAATTCAGAGGGGAACATTAGTTTTACACCACAGTATCAACTTCCAACTTCAAAATGAGTCACCGTTCCCCAATGGGCCTGTAGCAAAAGAAATGGAATCATAGACATAACTAGTGACAAAGCCTCCATCACCGCACATAGAAGATCTGATTCCATCTGTGAGAACTTTGGGTCTAGCCTAGAAAAATAATAAATATCCCTCCACTTGTAGCAGCCTATAAGTCATTCAAGAGGTGGTTCCAAGACCAAACAAAGGAAATAGCGTCATTAATGATATATATTATGAACTAGGCCCTCTTAGAAGGCTTTTCAGACAAATGCATGGTAATGGGTTGAACTCTATCCTAACAAAGGATCTCTAAAATATGAAGTGAAAAGCTACCCGGCGAAGAAACAAGTGAGGAAGAGTCTATTTCCACAACACAAACAGATTTCCTGGCCTTTAGCAGTCTCTTACTGGGATACTTTGAGACATATCCATCAAAACACAGCTGTATTCATTCATATTTCATACCTTCTCCTTCTCCCAGTGCTTTAACACTGTTCTTTGATCAAAGCGAAGAAGTCGGATCACAACAGGAAGGTTCCCTGCCAGCCAAGACGAAGAAGTGAAGGCCAATTCTACTGTACATGCTTCCATACAACTCCCAGCTCCTCTGTGGAAAAAATTCAATAAAAAATAAATTGTTATAATGTGACACTTTAACAAATCATAATTTTTGTTACTTAAAATTTTAACTTTCTGTTTCTTTCCTAATGCTATCTACTATGACAGAATGTGTAAGCACAAACAACATTACTATCAACTCCAAAATCCATCTGTAAATTTGAGATAAAATTAACGCATTTTTCGCAGAGCCACAGTTGATTGATGTGAGATTTTCTCAGAGTTACACTGATACAGTTTCTCCAACTTAACTGATGGAATTGCGGCAGGATTGACAGCCAGAATCACATGCAAAACTCACAGCTCAAGAGTGTCACCATGTGGTTGCTCTGGGACATGACACCATTGCTTCCCCACAGCAAGGAGCAAGCAGTCAGATCTCATATCTCCTGCTCTCTCTACCCTGTCTTGGTTATTTATATATATCCTCCAATTAACGCCTTTGTCAACTGCTTTACATTGAGTCTGTCGTCTCTCCATCACCTCGGCCAAATCTTAGTTCCAAGACAATGTTCTTCCAAAGGGCCTTTTCACTAAAGCTTGGGGGAAAAAAGGGTTTGAAGACCTCCCTGACATTTAGACTCTCTCTGAAGATGACTTTGCCTTCTACTATAGCCTGCGGGAACATAGTAAGACCCACACTAAACTTCAATTGATATGCAGGGCCGGAATCCCCTAGGGTAAATTATCATTCTGTTCATAATAAGAGCCACAACAAGCACCTGCAAAATGACTTTATTATACAGTGAGCTTCAATAAAAGTTTCCTCCTCCTGACCCATTGGAAAAACATGGAGCATAATGGTGATGAAATGAAAAGGTATAATTTTATGCATATGATAGAATGCTTATTTGGATGGTGGGAAGCGCAGCTGCTGGGATCGACTTGATTGGCAGGTGCGTTAACGCGGCAGCCGCTGGTAGCTTTGGATGCCTCGCTTCTTTTTCCTCCAGCTATTAACCAAATATGTTCTGTTTTTACAAGCAAATGAATGGGACAAAAATCAAAGTATCAAATATGTATTGCCCTTCATAATGGAATTCCCTCAGAGCAAGGACGGCTAACAATGGACCATTTTCAGTATCCTGTCCTTTCCTTCTCTATATGCCAATAGATGTGACCTCCCCAGCTCTGACAATGGGGCATCCAGGAACACGGGCGTTTGGCAGGGCTCCACGTTGCCTTTTTATGCGCGCTGTTATATTTAAGGGTGACACCAGCCCCCATACTATTGTCTTCGCCGTGATTATTTTCTACCGTTGTTTAGCCCCAGTTGTGGCTCTTTGATGAAAAGGTCGCCACTCAATTGGAAAACAGTCATTAAAATGCGGTGGGTACTATTCACCAGTGTGCATGGGGAACCAACTCAACTGAGCTGGTTAATCAAAAGTTAATTATATAATTTTCATGCAGATGAGGGGAAACGTTCAAATGAATCCCAACTCTACAATCATTACAAAAAATAAATAAAGAAATAATTCTAAAATGCTATAAAATGTTCAGGGACTGGGAGGCTGTAAACAATATGAAGTTTAATTTGAGGTAAACAAAGTGAATATCCACTAGGGGGTCTGGGAAGGAGAAAGTGAGGTTAAATCAAATTTGGAAACATAGATACCAGCAGGTTTTGTTGTCCTGATGTACGTGCAATTAGCCAGGTCCTTGATGAGGACACTGGGAAAGAGAAAGTTGAGTTTTGCGCCAAGCACTTTGGGATTTTTAAAAAGGGAATTTATGGTTTTTCATGTGTTATCTGTAAACATTAATTATTCTGCAATTGAATTAAACTCATATTTTAGAAAAATAATATAAAAGCATAATTATCTTTTATGAGGATGTTGCAAAATTGCTGAAAGGTAGGGGCAAAACAACATGGTCTATGGTGGATTTCATTCAATAACTTTGTCAAAAATGTATAAGGTACTTTTCAAAAACTATGCTTCAAAGGGGGACTGAGTGAGTTATGCAAATTACAGCCATGAATATTAAATGTGAAAATGAACGGGCATTGTTCTGGAAGTGCAAGGGAATGTGTTTTTTAATTTTTCTTTTAATTCTATGTGCTTTTTATAATGTTCACCTTCTCCCAGTTGTGTGAGCGGGTTTTGGGTTCATTGGTGTGCATTACAACCACGCTCTAACAATGCACGGCCCTCCCCGGTGTCAGCACAGTTCATGAATCCTGGCCCCTTATGCACTAGGCGATTAGTATGGTGCTCTGTCTGTGGGGCTTTGCCAGAAAATGAGTTCTCTTTAAAACATATGCCCCCTGCTGATTCCCTTTCCTTTCCTGATATGAAATTCCAATTTTTATAATGAACACCAATTTCCTGCACGGAGAGGGGGGAAAAGTTGCACTGTCTAGTTTTTGTTTTGGATGAGTGCGGCTATCCTAAATTAAGAGTAAAGCTGTTTTTGTTGTTGTGGACGTTGTATGTGGATAGAACATTTCAATTGTGTGGGGCTAATCAACAGTCAGGTACAAGCAGATCCAGATCACATGGTGTAATTTTCCACATGGCGTTTGCACTTGACTGCTGTGGCAGAAAATGGAATTACCAAAAGTGGAGCAAATTTAATTAACTCATTGATTTCTAATAAATTGGCTTAATCGCCAGCTGTTGTCATGGTAAGATTGTTGTGTCACAAGTTTGTCATGCTTGTCGGTCGTGGCTGCTTTACAAAGACAACTGAATCTATTCAAAGGCTTTTAAAAGGGCATTTTATATGATTAATATTTTATTATATCATTATGATTGCACTGACTGGAAAGGAAAGGCAGCACTCTTCCCATAACAAGCAAATAAAAAATCTGATTCAAAAACTTTATTACAATGTAACATTGATATCAATGTAACATACATAAACATCGACATATCTGTGATGAATATGAATACATAAATATATGAAGGCAGCTTTCTTCACTTATCATTCCCATCTTAATACAGTCTGTTAGTTTTTCTCATTTTTATTCAGAGGGAAACCTTTTCTTTCGGTTGAAATGACTGGAATCATCATTAATCTAAAAAGATTGAAATTTTGTTAGCTTGATCTGCATCTTAAATATTTCATTCCGCAAACATTATAAGTGCTCCGCTAAATAAGGCTGGACAGAACGCACCCACTCTCACCCAAAACGGCACAATTACGCATGCACGTACTCAATCATGCAAAAAGAAAAAGATAAAAACAGTCATTGGACGGCTTGTATATTGTCATTGCTGCTTTGAAGCACAGTGGCACACACAACTATTGCGCACATTAATATTGTACAATTGAAGTAGACATTGGCCATAAATTATGTATAATAAGCACTTACTACATTGTATGGTCTGAGCCTCTCCTGGGTTTGGGCACTTGTCTCGTCAGGAAGAGACACCACACCTCCCGTACCCATCATCTAAGCACAATAAAACGGACATTTCCAGTAGCCATTATTAAATTAGAAGGCCTTCAAATAGAACAGGCGCGCGCATCCAACTTTTTACGCATTACGCGCCATGTTTACCCAAGTGTAGCTAACCAACAACTTTTTACACAATTGTGATTTAAAAAAAAAAAAAAAAAACAACTTACTCTAATGGTCGCCTCCAGCTCTCCCACGCTCCTCTTACCACCCGGTAACCAGCCGTAGGACCAGTGCTGGGACAGAGTGACCTGAAGCACTAGCGCCAACAGAAACACCTGCACCATCACTTTGCTACTGTTGCTAGCTTCCATTTGCGCTGTGGAGGGATACAAACAAACTTTTTAATGAGCTATATAATGTCACAACCTCTAATTTCACCGCACCAAAGCACACCAAGTACATTATAACGCAATAAAAATATATTCTAAACAATACTTCAGGCGGTAATTAATAAAGTGCGTAATTATAACTTAATGGCCATCGAATGAAAGTTGGGCTGCGGAGGAGTCACTCACCTTTGTGTTTGCCTTGTTAGCATGTTGTGCATTAGCCAGAGGGGGTTTTATAGGTGTCGCACGAGGCAGCTGTCAGGACCATAATCCCCTCTCTGCAGGTGTGTGACACATTCAGGGACTAATGGCACACAAAATACTACTAATGGAGCCGGCTAAGTGCTCTGATATGCTGACATCACCGCGGGTGTTCAAACAGCATTAAATATAAAACATCATCTTTCCTCACTTGTTTGTAAGGCCATTGAACGCATCCTTACAGAGGCACATAAAAAGGACAACAAGATGTAATATGGCATTTCTGCCCATTTATAATTTATTGGAGTCAGCTTTTAGCAACAAATAGCAGTTCAAGTCCATACACAGTCAAAGGGCAAGTAGATTTCAAACAGGGTGACTTGAGAATGAGATCTGTCAACCATCAGCTAAGAGGTTCACATACATTTTATAAAACATATTTGCAGTTTTTAATAGTTGCTTAAGTGAACATTAACACAAGGTCAAATTTCCACATACATGTTGGCTAATGTATTTTTTCTGATGAACATTCTATTGTCAAGATGCTTGAGGCCTCTAAAAGTGGGAAATCAGTTGGAAAAATATATTATTTATTATGCAGAAAAGCTACCACAATTGACTACATATTCAAAAGTTCTCAGAATTATCTTAGATATGGCTCATGTTATAGCCCTAAATATCTACTGTTCTTTATCATTCCAAAATTATTTTTCTAATAGTAGCCTGTTTTACCGATAACCTAAGTTTACAGTTGCTAAAACTAATTTTATAATGTAGTACCCTCTTTTCCTTAATGATGCAAAAGATGCAATGCATAAATAAAAGTGTAATTGTTAAGCACATTTGCTAGTTTTTACTATTTTCACAAAAACAATATAAACATTAACATTGAAATAAAGAAATAAAATGTGTCACTTGGTGACAAATTCACATGATTAGAATTGCCATTCTAATCCATATGGCACTGCATTCACAGACAGGAGTGTAAAATAATGTGTACAAAAGTTAGTGTAAAACCTTTCAGGTTTGTCTGATGCTTCTGGTTTCATAGAAGAATAATGTAGCCTGTTTCATTTGTCTGTTTTCAGTTTGCAGCATCAGGCACAAACTGGTAAGTCATATTGCCAACGGCAAAAGGAAACTTGGTGAAGTTGAATGAAATTGCAACAGGCAGCTGCTGTTAAGTTATTCACAGACAGAAGTGAGGTCATTTGCAGTGTGTCTAATGGAATAGTGTGTTTCATAGGATTCCTGTTTATGAGGGCAGATGTAACATAGACCAAGGCATTGTGGTTGTTCAAATAAATAATAGATAGATAATATACACATGTGTTCATTTAAATAAAGTGATACCATAATACAATATAATGTATACATAGATATAGTCATTACATTAAATGGATATTCCTTACAATGCTGCCGTTCTGCAACACAACCTAGTGTATAAGTATATTATCCCGATAAATAAACCATCGCAGTAGTAAATCACAATGTACTACTTAAATTTCTAGGAGCACATTTAAAATAGATTACTGTATATTACAACGCTTGTTGACAATGGCGAGTTTAAAAAGAGCTTGCTTTAGAAAATAACATTCAGAAAAATTGCATAAGTTAAAAAGGTACCATGAAGAGTGGGAGCACATATTACTTGAAATTGGCGTAGTCTGAGAAAATGTCAACAAAATCCTGCACCACCCTGTAGCAGAAGTCATACTGCTCCTGAAAGGATCAATCAAGAGGAAATCATTATCCATATGCGTTTAAAATGGCTAAATGACTGTTTGTATGTTGCACCTACCACAGTCTGAACCATGTGTGGCCTTTGCATGCGTAAACTTTTGACGGTCTGAAACACATCGAGGAGTCCTTCAGCTTTCACTCTCTCCAGAATGTTACTGAGGGCAATGAAGGTTCCTGTTCGACCAGCTCCAGCACTGTGCACACCAAGGACAAATCCGTCAGCAAACATATCCCACAATGCCCACTGGAAGACCTTGGAAACTCTGGGATTTCTTGCAGAATTCCAATTGCCCTGCAGCACACATACTTGTAGAGGGGGGTACTATTTTAAAAGGGTGGACACCAGAACAATTTATTTAATCAGTTTTTTATTCAATGTTTTATGTTAACAGCTGCTTTGCTTTCTAGTATGTTCTTAGCCAGCAGTATTACTTTGCAGTGAACCCAACTGTATCAAAATATATAACTGTGTTCTTTTTTCTTCATATTACTTTAAATCGGGGAAATGAGTAATATATTGTTATGTGTGGGTCTGTATCACCGTCTAGTCAAAATCAATTTTGCGTAGATTTGGTTGCACCCTCTCTCAGCTCCTCTAGTTTACACATTTGTTTCTTTTAAATGGAAAAGTTTATCAGAGAAAAGGTGACCTCTGTGTTATAGCGGTAATAATCACCCTCACTTAAAGAGACTAATCCAATGCTAACACTAATCAGTTTGGTGGCTGCTGTTGGACTGAGTCAATGTTTACAATGATGGCGGGCGGAGGCGGAGAGAGACGCGCAGCATTCGGTATACAATTCGGAAGAGGAGCATAGAGAGACGTTTGGGATTGCAGCGGGTTAGCCCCATTCCCAAGAGGCAGCAGAAAAAGCTTTAAAAAGCCCTCTTAGACAAGTGGTGATGAAGGAATAGAAGAGAGTGATGACACCATTTCCTGTCGTTAGCTCATCTTATCAGATTAATCATAGTGGGAGTCAGCGGAGATTTCACTTTGAGAGGTTTTAATTGACTGTGAATCAGTGGATTGGATCAATCCCAGCGGGGCATGCTGCTTTAGAATCACTTCACCTGAAGCTAGGTTGTGATCAAAGCTTTCTCTGCTAAGTCTTTATAAGGGATCACATAAGTGGTTTAGGCAGAGAACACCGGGTCTACCGAGGCAAACTGTACATTTCATTGTTACAGACATTTGTAGGAAACGATTGATAAAATTGCAATTCCATCTGATAATGTTCATGAGGTGTAATGATCAGGTAATCGAAGTGAAAATAGAAAGACGACGTATTTAGTTGTAGGATTTTGGTGGCTGTCGTGTTGTTAAAATGAACTTCCTCACCTGCAGTGGACAATTATGGGATGGTTTCCAGACTGCTGCTGCTGCCTCTGCACAGCAGCAATAATGTCAATCATCCCTCTTCCTTCCGCTGGTATTCCGATCTCAGGCCATCCGTGGAAGTGGAAGTGTCGAACGTGTTGTGACTGCTTCTCCTGGCATGACGGGAAATTCAGACAGTTAAATCCATGCAGCTAAACATCACTGTCATACTTATGTCAAGTGTCAACAGTTTAATCGCTTATGACAAGTGAAGGCAATGGATAATAAAACTTTGAATTTGACACATTTTATTTTGTTTATTTTGGGTTAAATGTTGTTCTGAAAGTGATACGTACCATTTTATAAGTGACCACCAAGTCTTTGAGTGAGAATGTGTCACAAAGTGTATCTGCAGTCAGCTCCACCGTGTAATCTCCAAATGTCATACTGCCCTCTGATGGCCAGTACTGGTAACACTTCTCCTGGTTTGACAAAGGTCACATGGAAAAGTCATCAGGTTTTTTATTTTGATTAACAACCCTTAAAATGTTCCCTCCCAAAAATAATGCGCAAAATGTTTAATGAAGAGTGAAAAGGGTTGTTATCTGACCGCCGATAAAATGTGTTTTTTAGGTCTATGCTGAAATAAGAAAGTAATCATTTGTTCGGGTGTAGACCATGATCATTTTTACATAATTCAAAACCTCTGATAATCTCTCTATTCTGGATCCCATTTAGTTATTACTACAACAATAACTATTCTTCCACATGAAACAGCACATATAGTAAATCTGTACAAACATGTTCTGAAATACATGTGATTCTTGACTTGTTTGTTTTGTTCATATTGGCAATTTTGTCAACTCCTTAAAACTTTTAAAGCATAAATCACAAATCTAATCGCAATTGCAATGCTTGTGAGAATAATCGCAATATATATTCTTCCCAAATCACTTAGCCCTATACAGTAAGCTAACAAGAATTCCTTTATAAGAGTTTGTAGCTGCTGCATAGGTAGGACCATTGCCTTAGAACAACTCATTTAATTCCCTTTTATACAATTTAATATATTTACCCTCACTGAAAGACCATTTTTTTCTACCTAGTCTTTCTGTAAAACCTGAGTCAGTCTTTGGCACAGGACTACATGCACCTCAAAGCGCCCCTCTATAAAATCAACCCAATAAACCATTTCCACATTTTTCCTAAGTTCTCTTTCCAAGGCTGCGGCGTGCCTTACCTGCTCTCGCTCCTTGAGTTCGGTGAGCATAACGATTGAATGGCACCTCCACTCCCACACCATCCTCCAGAAGTCCTCCACCGTGTGTAACAGGGGGCCCTGGGTCGCGATAAAATAGTCCTTCTGCCGGTAGCCCTGCAGGGAAGTAAACAACAACTTGAGGAGAACAGCAAACCTCATATTTTGCATTGTTTGTGAAGGCATAGCTTTAAATATACTTCTATGGGAAATCTATATAGCGCTGAGGGAGAGCTTACATCAATAAAGGAGGCATTGATGTAGTCGGTGAACTCTTGTCCTCTTTTTACTGACAGAATTACTCGGTTAAAATCATCTGGAAGGAGAAAAGACAGAAGTTATTCATAAGTAAAATCAAATCAAAGTTATTAAGTTTGAACTCGCCAGCACTCATATCAAGCAGCACTGTGAAATAAAATCAAAAATAAAAAGTTGCGTTCTTTTTTCCACAGTCACAACTTTCAAGTCGAAATACAAGTTATGTTTAAGTATAGCTGATCACACAGACATGGATTGACTAGCAGGAAATCTATGTTTGGTAAAAAAAAAAAAAAAAAATCACACGCAAGGCCGGGCGTTTGAAGTAGCTTGGATGTGATGTATAATAAAAATGGCGAGAGTGGTGAAGGAGTCCTTACATGGGATGATCTGAAGCACGCGGTTCTTCTTCATGTTGGCAGGAAGGTTGCCCGTTCTCATGTTCTCCTTCATTATGCGGACATTGGTCAGCTTCTAATAGGGGCGAGAAAAGGTGGAAGAGGGTCAGAGAGTGAAAACCAACGGACATGATCAAAAATTATAGCAAAAGTTTATACAAGGAAATTGAGTTGGCGGTGGTTGAGTAAACGGTTTGCATTTAGAAGAATATTGTCTAGGAAAATCAGAAATCGGCCCTTTCTTGAAAAAATGAAAAGTAGAATTTGACAGATGGTGATAATGTAAATATGATAAAATTACAATTAGTTAGGGTTAGGGTTAGGCTATATTGTTTTTAGTGGTTGTTTGGCAAGTAATTTTAGAAGATGCTGGTACTTTGCAAGTATAAATAACAGGTCTATATGTCTTATTGATTAAAAGTTGGACAATTAGTAAATTAGTAAATTTTTATACACAATAATAGAGTATGCATTGAAAATACTGTAACTCATTAAAGGGCCAGGACCTAATTTTGAACCATGAGTGAAGAACATGTTTTAGACTTAACTGCTCCCTCCTCTCACAGTGATGTTGAACTATGACAGTGAAACAACTGTCTGAGGTAGTCACATGCATTGTTTCCAATTTTTATGAAAATACAGGGGTGACAGTGCTGCAGTGGGTTAAATGTTCGCCCACCAATTGGTAGGTAGCCAGTTATAAATCAAGTACATGGTGTTGTCGTCACTATATATAAAAAAAAAAAATCTACTTCAAAACACAACGCCAAACCACTATGGGGCTGTGGCAACCCTGACTGAATAACAGAGTAACTGAAAATACAAAGTCCAAGTTGAGACTGAATAAACTGGAACTATACTAAATGCAGGCAGCACTTATTATTTATAGTGCTACCGACGCAGCTTAAAATAAAGTATCTCTTGTAAACTTGATGTGGCAGATGGATACACCCCAAAGTTTCAGCCGATATAAAGAACCGTTATTTACAGCCGAGAGCAGCACCCAGGGCAAGTATTCCAGGAAAAAATATTCCATAGCAGGGAGCAGGCTTGTGCGGGACGATTCGTTACAGTGAAATATTTGACTTTTTTGGTGTTTTTTTCTATCTCCACGTACCCTGAACTCCTCCTCTAGGCCCAGTCTGTCGTGTGGAGCCCTGGTGTTGTGAAGGCGGTGTAGATGGCCCTCCAGAGAGCACACATCCAGCTCTGTGTCTCCATACAGATAGTACTCCAGCAGAGCTTGGTAGATGAAGGAGTACTGCATCTGAGGGGGAGACAGCCGGGAAGGAGCAAAGTGAGTTTATCAAAGACCTCCGCTGTCACTGAGGCTGGGCGTCACATGACATCGCAGCATTTCATTGGTTGTTTTTAGATTCTGATTTAGGATAATGGAAATCAAGTGTTTTTCAATGAATAAGTTATAGCAAGTATATGCAATAGGAAAATCCACTAATGTTGAAACTGATTATTTTATTTATTTATTTTATCCAGCAACACCACAAAATATTCCCATACACAATAATAGAATGTGATGTTATATGAAACCATGCAGAAGGTTAGTATTGCTCAATAGATTCCATTCATTTGCCTGGGTATTTTCTAAAATCAGACCTGTTTTATCAATGTCACGAAATAACAAGACATTACAGTTTTTTTTCGTTTTATTTATTTTTTATTAACAGATAGTAACAGAATTTCAAACATCATAAACTAAGCTATGCAATGTATATTATATAATTCAATCGTTCTCGTGCTCAGACCTACTGAACCAAAGGCCTATAACATAATTTACAAATCAGATTTTTACTGTTTATTTTGTTGCCCAATTACCTGTGGTAAAAAGACTAACTACTCCTGTTCTTAAAAGTTGCTGGACATTGGTACCTCAGACCTGATGGAAGTAACTATTTAACAGTTTAACAGCCATTTCTAAAGTAAGAAATTACTTTTTTTAAGTAGTTGGTTGAAAAAATATAGCTCAAAAACAGGCTTGTCTGTTAATAAACACGTGTATATATTTTTGAATATTTCTGATTAATATACCATTATCAATCAAAATGTTGTCTTTTTCCCTCCACCTCATAATGTCACATCACCATAGTCTAGAATATGAAAACACCCAATTTGCGCCTGACCTCGGGGATAGTTTTGCGGCTTGTTTACGTGTACGCTGTAGGAGTGAGAGGAGCTGTCAGAGCGTGGTGCAGCGGGTCAGAGCAGGTCAACACTTACATCTGTTTGGATGAGCTGACAGCGCTGCTCCCGGATCCTGCTCACAAAGCCAAACACGTCCAGCCTCTGTTCCATGTGCATCATGTCCATCATGCTGTCAATGACGATGAATGTCCCAGTCCTCCCCACGCCAGCGCTGTGGAGCAGATACACAGGGTACAGCAGAGTCACAAGGGAGGATAGATCAGAGAAGGTGCTATGATACAAGGGTCAGCCTGCAGTGGTTTGTAAACTTTGGGGCAGAGGAGCATCAATGAGTTTGAAAAGATCACTAAAAAGCAGGTGTGTAGTTTAGGTCCAAAATGATTGAATGTGAAAACAAATAGCTTTTTAATGGCCAACATAAACAAAATGCAAACAGTTACATTTTACAATAAGAGACCAAAATGTAACAATATAGCATTGACTTTATGATAAATCGTCACGATACTGGTATAATTTAAGCAATACTGACCAACACTGACAATTGCCAATACTTTTTGTATAAAAACATCGAAAATTATGTTTCTGATAAAAAAAATATGACATCCCAACAAAAATTACACAACGAACTAACCATTAAAGGTGCACTAAGAAACTTTTCTGGTGCAGGGTCCACCACCAACTTATCTCCATGGAGACAGATTTCTATGAATAGAATTTTCATGACACTGAACTATATTTTTCTTGGAGAAGAGCAGGACAGATCAGTAGAGAGGCGACCCTGCTCACATTGATAATGCATGTTTTTCTAAATATTTTTCTGCAGTAGAAACATCTAAAATTAAATGAATGCAAGATGGATAAGTGTAATGGCATACAGCAGAGACCAAACCAAAAAAGGTGGTTGGCCCTGCACTAGAAAAGTTACATAGTGTGTCTTTAACTTTTAAAAACCTTAATAATTTCCGACCATGCAAAAACTTCCTTGATGCCTAGAAAAAATGTTTATTAAAAAGGAGATCAGGTAGCTCCAACTTATCTCCCCCATGTTATCAAACACTACCATAACATAGATACATCTGTCTTTATTACACACAATAGTTTAGAAACATACTTCTGTCTATAGCATATCAAATAGAGATGTCAACCTCCCTCAACCTTCCAGTGCAGAGTTGGGGACAGCCCTGAGCATGTGTAAAAGTGCTTCACCTCTGCTGCCCTCGGAGCCTTCTAATAGATTTACAGGGGTCATTTAAGCGGCCAGGGCCTTGGGGAGGGCAGAGCTGGGATTCCACAGCGGGGTGTTGAAGCCTCTTTTCTGGTGGGCCCCTCTGCAACAACAGTCCCTCTCCCTCAGCACCTGTTGCAGCACTTTCTGTACCACCAGGCTCCCTTACAGTAACAATACTAAGTGCACAGAGGAACAGATGGAAATTGAGTTAAGCCCTATGGAATAAAAACAGGCTGTCCACCAAGATCTAATTCAGTTGTAAAAGTGGAGCTACAAAGCCATCATTATTGACTCAGCGTTTTAATATTAAGCAAGACGTGAAAGTGTTTGGCCTTTTAGTGAGATCTGCTGAGGAAATTGCAGATTGAGTTTCACATGCACACACCTCATGTTTTGTAGACTGGCCAGTGAGAATTTGTCACTTTATTAGCAGAGTGGGTCTTGGAACTCCTCCCATTGCAACCTATTTCCATCCAATTAAATCCTGCCTGACCAATTACACGAGTTCATCTAAAATGGCCCTGGTAAATGTACAGAATCAAGTACAAGTCGGTATTTTATATGAATTTCCCCCCTCTTTTTAAGTTTTATATGAGAGGGAACAGGAATTTGGTGAACTCAAACCACCAAAGTTGAGTATATGTTCAAGTACTTTCACTAATTACTTAAAGGTGGTCTTGTGTTGGTGGTGGTGGTGGTGAATGGGGGGGTATTAAACTAACTAATTATCTTGCATTTTAATCTACTATGTTTTTTTCTTTTTTTATTGCTCAATAATGCATTGAAAAATCTACACTTCTACTGCAAGAGCAGGATCACCATTCCACAGATCTGAAGTGTAACATGATAGATAAATGTAATTTCATACTATGGAAGATTCTAAGCGATATAACCTCCACAGAGACAAGCAGGTGGTGTACCCTCCTCCAGAAAAGTTACATAGTGCTCCTTCAATATTACACATATTACCACAAAATGTATAACAAATGTATAACAAACTTCACGTGTTAAAATCACATAGTCATTTAGCAGGTTTTTGCATCAGATGCCCTGCAGCACATTTCTGCATACAGTTGGTATAAAAATTCTTCTGAAACTCTGAAAATCTTTATGAGTACAATTGGAACAGTCACATTGGAGCTAATCCAAATGACTTCCTTCAATGCTTTCAAGGCTAAGCACTGTATTCTCCAAATGATGGTAACCAAACACTGCCACATAATGTCCCTTTCTGTCCATTGGAAACCCTTAGTGAGACCCTGCTATATTTTACCTGCAGTGCACCACAATGGGCCCGGCGTAGGATGGATTGATGCTCTTGACCTTCTTGAGAAATTTTAACATGCCGATGGGCGTGAACGGCACCCCGAAGTCTGGCCAGCTGGTGAAGTGGAGCTGGGTGACCAGTCTGGGAGCACGCAGACCATCACTGCCCTGCTGTGATGCAATAACACAGAGTCATACACTGCAGCATAGGAACAGGCACAGTAGTGAAGTGGGCAGAGTGATGGATCAGTGCAGGGCTGAGACGTTTTATCAAGTTAAATATATGGGCAGCTGGAGGGAAGTTAAGCAGTGTGTTTGGTGATAATGTTGTTTTTAATGGTCTAATTTGTTAAAAGGGCTAGAGCTGTCTCAAATATACAATTATATTTCTTACACTATATTCACATAGCAAAGAGTTAAAAATCACAGTTATACATTATGGAGTTCAATAGTGATGAATTTATTTTAAAAAATCTTGTTGACTTAAAATTTTAAAAGTTATTTCTTAGTTTTTCATACATATCACAAAATATTATTAAAAAAAAAATTAAAAAAACAGAAACAAAACACTATTCTAAAAACATGAATTGGGTATTGCATGTTTTTCTCATACTATTGACTATTTGTAATAATAAAAGATTCCTAAATATTAATATTGTATATTATCCGCTACTTATAGGGCCCAATCCACCAGCTGGAAATTAGTGTTGTAGACTTAATGTATCTATAATATCTATTCAGATTAATTAAAACTGGAACATTTTATACCATATCAAAAATATATTATAAAACTAGGATGTTTTCACCATAAAAATGTCCTATTTTGCATCTCCACTGCACTATAATCTATAAAATAATATGTGACTATTCCATTTAACACAAGACTGCACAGAAAAGCAGTTACTCTTAAACCAAAACTTTGACAGAATATCTTCAAACGCAGTGGAGACAATTTCTCTGTGTCGTCTACTGCGAGATGTTTCTCCAAGACGTGAAAAATACATACAGCCATTCTCCCAGATTCAGAGCACATTTGCAAACTGTGAATAATAAATACGCTGCCTATTGATAATTTTCACACTGTGCACTATATACCGCCTTTTAATGTGGTTCCATACTGCTTTTCATTTATTTATGACGGTTCGCATGCTATTACAGTTTAGCAGAATGTTCCAGAAAGTTCCCAAGGGAGGCATTACTTTTCCACACCCGCTTTGTGTTACATTTTTAATTACAAAACAGCTATTATGTGAATGGATTTATAACAATTGAAACTATAGAGAAGCATAACTATCCACTTTTTACAGCTTTTAAAAAACAATTTCATTATATTTACCGCACAAATATCTGTATGTTACTTTTAGTAGCATAGTAGCTATTACATTTTAGTACTGGGAGAATTAAACTGTGTTAAGTGATAAGATGCCATGTGTGTTTGTGGAAAGTGGAAAATAAATCAGTTGACTTTACTTACATATTGAACACAGAATTTTCTAATGGTGTAGTCCACCAGTACAGTCACGTCATCCATAGCAACGCGGATGTTCCCGTACATCCAGCAGCCTTTGTCTGGCCAGTACTGGTAACACTTTTCCTGAAGCAAAGATACAAATAAGCAATCTTATTCAGCAAGCATTTCCTACTTTTTAAGGCTGAACTGGACAGTATCACTGAACTAAAAAAAAACTATAGTAGGATTAAAAACTAACCCAAGAAAACCATATAAAGGAGTGTTTTTGGTTTTTTTTGTAGTAAGGTAATTGTAAAGCTATTTGAAATATACTTACAAATAACAGTGCTATATAAAATATAAACTATATATGTCAATAATAACCACTTTCAATGTAGGCAGTATGATGAATGTTTTGAAGCTTGCTGCTGTGTGGTGCAGGGCTAACCACTATACCACTGACAGATAAAGTCAGTCAGAACAGATTATAAATTGGGCTTTTAGGAGTGACAGTGAATGTCTAGTGTGCCCGGCGGGAGACCTAGAGGAAGACCAAAGTGATGATTTAGTGAAAACGACTTTAAGTTTGTTTGTCGAGATAAGAATGCACTGACTCCAAGCTAAACAGAGGAGCTGAGTTTGCATTCAAAGTCTCCTCTCATCTATATCTGCCATGTGAATATTTCAGCATCTAATTCCGAGGCAATCAAAGCGACTTTGTGCTCCCCTGTCAGTCAATAGCATCACGCTGGTGACGTTTCAACTCATTAAGTAGATTCTCAGACTAATTATCATGTGCCCTCTGCGGATCTATCAACAATTATTCCTGCATTGATCCACTTTGCCTCTATTCTTCCATATCAAACCTGCTGCTAAGCCCACAATTGATCATTCCTTTGAGGCTAAATTTAATGTGATGCTAAGTAATCTGCCCGGTGACACTTTGCATGGATCCACAGATGTGAAAGGGGTCAAATAAATTATACACTTGACTTTGGGTCATGAGATCACAAAAGGGCTTTTCGTAATTGTGTATAGTAGCCCTATGGATTGCAGGGTTAATTCTTTTCCTGGTTCTGCTTATTAGTGTTGTAAGATTGCTGTAACAGGCAACAGTGTATGGGCTAACCTCTTTTCTTTCTTTCAGATTGGTGAGCATTACGATAGTGGCGGTTTTCTGTTCCCAAATCATTCGCCAAAAGTCGGCCAGAGTCTCTAGCTTCGGGCCTGAGAAGCAGATGAGAATATTAAAATTGCATCGTAATTTGCATAAAACAAAACAAGACGTGAAATAGTGCAAGCGGTGGTTACCTTGAGCCGCGATGAATTTGTTCTTCTCTTTGAAACCCTGAGATGAAAAGAAAAGGATTACACTCTGGTAAATTATACTTTTGTTAGATTGCATTGTCAGTTTTAACTTTTTTTTGCTGGTGTTGGCTGTTGTTTTGAAATATTACTAAAGAATAAAAGTAATAATTACATATTTATTGACCATTGAATGTGGATGCAATAAAGGAAGTTGACTTTAAATGTTAATATCTTTCACCATTTAATAAACTTTAAATAATTGCCATATTCATTTTGTTAGTAATTTATTGTGGAGTACACACACATGTCGGGTTTTCATCCTTTTGAGGAACATTACATTGACTTACATTCATTTCCAGGAGACTGATCTTAATCTTAACTATAGTCACTACTTGCCTAAGCTTAACCTAAACCCTAAGCTTAACCTATTTAACTTGTATCTTAACCATGTTGTTGATCTAATAATAAAGGACATGTCATGGGGACCTGGGTTTTGTGTATATACAGATTTTAGTCCCCAACATGTGATAAATATCCACACACATGCAGACACACAAGAACACCTTGAATCTCAAAATTTCTTCACAAAATTGTGATAGGACCAAGGATATTAACATAAGCGGAATTGAACAAAACATAAAGCATAATTAGTTCAATATGTTAATAAAATATATTTGGTGATGGCTCAGTGTGTAGAGAATTTACCCCTTTACTAAAACTAAAAAGTTCAAATCTGCTTTGAAATAGCATCAAATTGCAGCTGCAGTAGTATGCACATATTTCTGAATGAATATCTCTTCTGTGCAAGTATTCACTATCACATTTTGACATACTTACATCTATATACGACGCGTTGATGTAGTCTGAACATGGGTGCCCGTCTATATGGCTCAACACCACTCTGGAATGGTCATCTGCGGAGGACAGAGGCGAAGAAAAGATCAGTAAATAACACTTTGATTTTTCCCCACATCTGCTGCCCTTAGATTTAGTGATCAATAAAACTTTCGGCTTTAAAGGTTACAATAATATCACATGGCAGAGAACTGGGATAATCACTCACATGGTAAAATGTTTGGATATCTGTTTTTCTCGCGGTTGTGCTCCCGGCTGGCCTCCTCAAAGGACCCATGGTGGTAGTAACACGGCAGCGACTATAAAAAAGACAGAAGATCTCAGGAGATTTACACTTTCATATCTGGCAGCCCACTGACATAACATTTTTACGACTTCTCTCTGTACTTGTTACAAAGGTTCTGGTGGACCTGTGCTACTGCTGCTGCGGTGAACACACAGCGGGTCTCAATATGTGGGGCACGTACTATAGACGCTACTCAAGCTTTTTTTTAAGATATATTTACTTTGTTTGGAATGGAGATGGGTAGGCCCAGTTTAGTTGTAGTGGTGCCTAAAGTTAGACTGCACAAGTTATATTTTTTAATATATTTACACATTTAACCTCACACAAAAGAAATCCATGAATTTGAATTTAACTTGTCATTAGATTTGATATTGGCATTTCTGTTGCATTAAAAAGCACCACATTTTCCATAGTATGACGGGTAAGAATTTCCAGGTTTTGACAGACACTTTTGTTTTTTATTTGTAGCCTTAAACTATGTCAAAGTTTCTTTTTTATTGACATAAAAGCAGTATAGTGAATGAATGAAGGAGATTCTTTATTGGTCCCTATTGCACTGAGAACATAAAAACACAACAGTAGCTCCACTACATTCAAATAAAATGTATGTTCTGCATATCACCAAAGTGCTCTTCACACCTGCAAGTCATGCTAAGTCACTTTGTTATATTTTTTAAATTGTATTTATATGTTTTATCTTATTTTATCTTGTTCAGTGTCCTTGGGTGCTTTGAAAGGCGCTTATAAATAAAATGCATTATTATTATTATTATTATTTGTAGTGTAATGTCTCCACACTGAATAACTGTTTGTTACTGGCCTAGATTAGTCCTGATTTGGGCCAAATGATTTGCCTGTGACACTGGTGAGTCCAGATGGGCACGATTGACAGGTGGATTAGCCAATCAGGGACACACATGGTCCATCCGTATCAAAACAAATATGGCTGCAAGGAACAAAGAAAGTGAAAATGTCACAAGGGTCTGAAAAACATTGCAGATTTCTGCAGAATAAATGAGTGAAGCGCTAAACTCTGTTAATCTGAAGTGAGGGAAATTTCATTTTGTTTGTAAATGACAGATGACCAATGAGCTCCTTTGTTTTACATGCATCACTGAAGAAAAACAAATCTGATTGCACAATCATGTTTGGTCATGGCCTGAGCCGTGATGGAGGACATGGTGTCCAGCCTGTATATAAAATATATAAAATGATTCATTCTGGATTTGCCAGGTAACTGAATTCTATCAGTTAAGATTAGTTCTGATTTGGACTGAATGTTATCTGTTAGATTACTCACAAAACCATATATTTTCTTCTCTCGTTCTTCTTGGACTGTATAAAGTTTTAAAACCACTGGCACGGACAAAGGAATTGGAGGAAAAACCTACATTGAACTCTTCTCTAAAGAGCTTGCCGTCGTCAGCCGAGCGTATCCGGTACTCTTCCTCCAGCGCGTCCAGAGGGATGGGGAAGTACCTCTTGGAAGGAGAGGGCGATCTGGGGAGGAGGACCACTGTCTGCTCCCCTGTAAAAAAAAACACACACACACAAAATACAGCCGTCACAATGCTAACGTCTCCCTTAAGAGAGCATTACACAGCCCTCACGTTGCACCTGCAAAAACATACACGCTAGCCATTAAGATCTCCCTGACAGCAATGATTTCTGGAGTCATAAACATGGTGCACATAGCGGGCTCCACCAAGCTGTCTCACCTTTCAGAATTCCACTTATTTATTTTTTTGTTAAATGAAACTTTATATGGGTCCCTGTGTGCTGGGAAAGTGAAGGGTCTACCGGCAGAGCGTTCCAGCTGAACTTCATAACATTCACAACTTTCCAGCGCCGTAAAGAATGTCCAAAATCAAATAAAACAGGGATAAAAATTAAAAGCAGGCATTACGTTTTAAGGCAAATGCACAATAGTACCTTGTTCCTCCAGAAAGCCATTGGGGATCTTTTTATCCACGGAGGTAACCAGAGCCTTCCTGTGGTTTTTGAACCTGACAATAGAGGACAAGAGAGTGATTAAAGGGTAAATATCTCAAGCCAACAAATCTCCAAAACCAATATGGACCATGGGATAGAGGCAAAGCGGCACTTCTTCATGTTGTCTTTGGTGTACCCGCGCACTCCCCTCTATATGAGTGCGCCCTGACCTCACATTGTTTGTTTGCTGTCTTCCTCGAGGTGCAGCTGTTTACCCATAAGCCACTGCAGACCGCCTGTTCCCAAACCGCCGACACCCCCCCCGTGCGCTGACCTATACCCACACATACATGACACACATACACTGCACTCACTCATATCAGCACCGCTGTCAAAATAGACAGTAAAAATAAAATAATCTTTGCTCAAAAATTTAAATTGAGCTTTGCTAAATACATAGAATAAATATGGATGTGAATGTGGTTTTGTAAGTCAAATTTTAAATTGTTACTTTTTGAACTTAAGATAATCCCTGTATTTGGAAGAAACTTAAGCAATTACACTTGCATTATAGCTCCCTCTGTTTAGAGCAATAGGCTTGAACCATGAAGCTATATAGCAACAGGGTAATATATCTGTGTGTTTGTACAGATTTTGAAAATGTTTTGGCACTCTACAGCGTTACAGTACTCACTGCTGACACAATGGTTTACTGTTCACTGTTCATAGGAGCACTGTTAGTTGGGTTTTGGGGTCAGAAAGACACAAAGACACCTACAGCATTACCATCTATTTTATCAAAGGAGGATTTAGCGAGGGGCATAGTATGTATGGGTGAGAGGTTAAATAGAAAGAGTTACCTCAGGCAGTAGATGGTCAGCAGGACAACGATGATGAGGAGGAGGGAGATGATCAGAGTAGATGGCAGCACATGAGCGCCTTGGTGAGTGGGGTTTTCTGTGGACAAAGGAAAACGGACCATGTCTTCTTTCACAAATGTTCATATGGGTTAGATTTGATTTAATAAAGACTGAAAACTTGCTATTTCTGATTCAGATTAGCAGATAATAATGTGCATATCAACATAATATTTTTGCTGACAAAAAATAAACAAAAACAGTAATTCACGAACACTAAAAATATGACTTAATGTCTGGATATTTAAACTAATATTGTAAACTAATAAAAAACTAAATAAAAATGAATGTGGCCAAGTTGGGACAAGATCCAAGCTCCTAATGAAACAGCCTGTAATTAGCTCATAACCGTTCAATCAAAGACCAGACTACATGCAAACTCTATGTCCAAGTCTGCAGTGCCAACAATACAGCATGCAGTAAAGTCGTAACATTAAAGCTAAAATCTCATTAGGGGTAGTGACCATGTGCTTGGCCAAGTGAGGGAATGCATGGGGCTTAGAAGGTTGATAGTAATCATTGGACTGTATAACCCATGACCTCAGACTGGGACGTAGGCCTGAGCTCTGAGCAGAACGTGCGAAATGAAAACAAAGAGGTCTTTAAAGCAGCACTTACCACTCGTCTGATTCTCATGAGTTGAATGATTTAAGGCTGTGGAGACCGCGACCAGAAACAACACCATGGTCACTGTGGAAAAAAAACAAAAAGAGAAAATGAATATTGAAATGTATAATTGTCATATTGATGAAAACTAAAGATAAGTGTAGTTTAATGTTGCCACAATTTATTTGATGATTTTATGATAATAATTAGATAAAAAAAGCAGTGGTTCACATTTACATTAATGCAAAAAAAAAAAAAAAGTAAAGTAAAGATGCACAATGTAACTTTTCATATGTAGGGTCTGAAGTAATTGCTCTGCCTGGAATGCTCCACATTATGGCATTCAGTTTATATATATATTGCATTTCTTCAATAACAGGTGTTTTATTGTTTAAAGAAAACTTGAATTGCATGCATTCTTCCCGTGGCTCGCCTCTCCACAGATCTAACCTGCTACTGTGAAGCATTCTAGGCAAATCAATAACATCTCCACGGAGACAACCTTTCATAGTGACCATTAAAAGTATCAGTTCTGGTTTTGTCCTTAGTGCACTTTGGTATAATGATTAAGAATTTGATCTAATGCCCTTGACAAATGATGAAATAATCCAAACCATATATTTTGTCCACAAAATGTATTATGCAAAAGAAACAAATAAACATCTATTTGGATAAAACCACGAACCTCCTTTGCCTGTGCGGTTTACGTTTTTGCCTTTCTACACATCAACCACAAGAAGGCGCCAAACCACATCAAATCCCGCGCACTCCTCTGAGGCAGTCTGCAGCGCAGTGTGGGCTTTGAAGAGCGCTGCTTTGTGTCTCACTGCTACACTCGATCTCCTTGTGGGAAATGTGCCCATAGTCGTGTACTGTCAGAGGCACTTGAAAGCACCACAGAATGTAAAGTGGATCAAAACTGTCCGCGTCTCCGGCACGTTCTCCCGGAGGTGACAGTAACCCGATCCCCACGGAATACAGGTTTCAATCTGGGTTTAGTCGTCTCGTTTTGCGCTTTGCGTCTTTGATATGGAACACTACAGAGGAGCGCGCTCAGACACTAGAACTTACTGACCTGTTTTTTTTTTTTTTTTTCCAAAGTACAGTAATGTTTTCAAGGAAGGAGAGATAAGGAGAGGCGGTGTGTTTTTGTAGAAAATCTTAGGTCAAAATGTTTTATTAAAGTCACATTATAAAATTCTACAGTCAGTGGTTTTCTGGTGGGGGTTTGCCACCTGCTTGTCTCCATGGAGACTGCTTTACCAGAATATGGTACTGAACGTTTATTCAACTACATGTCGTTTTATTGGGTGTTTTATAAAATACATTGTTGTTTTTTTTCCTTTATTGCTGTAAGCGAGGTTGCCTCTCCTCAGATACAACTTGCAGCTTGATATGGAGATGTTGTTTGCTTGTTTTCACAGAGATAGATAAGTTTATTGCTGCACTATGGAACACTGCAGACAATACATCTCAATGGAGAAAAGATGGCAGACCCTCTACCAGAAAAGTTACAAAGTGGACCTTTAAGCAGGAAGATTACCCTAACCCTAGGCTCATCCTCCATCTAGGTACTCCTGATCCCAAGCTATGCAGAGATTCTTGGGTTAAACTCTGACAAATGCAGAGTACAAGTTCTCCAACAGGGACAATAGTCTTTGCTTTTCAACTTTATTTTACTAGGGTCATTTTACTTCAACATTGCAAGTGACTTACTTCAGCAACAATCCATGTCCTCTGATGATTTTTACTTGTAATTTGCTTCTAGCCAGTAGTGGAAGAAGTACTCAAT
>KN476782.1:816-25526 GCA_000787095.1 Periophthalmodon schlosseri | reverse complement strand
AAAAAAAAAAAAAATCTATTAAAATACCATAGTAAATAGTTGGAGCTAGTAATACTTGTAACTTTTAGCTGGAAGTAGAAGTACAACATGTAATAGTAGTGCTAGTAGTGAAGTATTAGTACAGGTACAAGTATCAATCTTTACTATTTGACAGAATTATATTGTTTTTAATACAAATTCAATGGTCACATTTTTACACAGCGTTTTCCACCTTCAAGGCTCAAAGCGCTTTACATCAAGGAACCACTCACCCATTCACACACACATTCACACACCAGTGTACACAGAGTGGGTTAAGTGTTTTGCCCAAGGACACAATGACAGCTTTTATATGTGGAAGCTGGAATTGCACCGCCAACCTTTGTATCAGTGGACAAATGCTGTACCAACTGAGCTACTGTCGCCCACATGATGAAGTAAAGTAATCGTTAAATGCATTACTTGTACTACTACTACTACTACTACGACGTTTACTCATGGTTTTCAGGGAAGTATTTCCATCCTGATTTTAATTTGAAGGATTTAAATTTTTAGTTTTGAGTTGTTTAACTGCTATCTTCATGGAGATCCGTTGCCGTAGCTTGAAGCCCACAGACTGATCCTCGTAGTTTGCCGTAACGAGACTCTTACCAAACACATTTTTGGCTGCAGTTCTTCGTGTGCACAGGCTCCACGTTGGTGCCTCCGTTTTTTACTGAAGCGAGTTTGTTTAAGCCGTTTTGTTGAGCCACAGAAAACACAGCCATTGGTCCTTGAGTGAGTTTAATGTGGCAAACAGTGTTCCAACGGGAAAGGTGCCATTTAACGAGATACCAAACCTGATAATTCAGATTAAACGAAGAAATTAATGAGCGAATTTGGTTAAGTTCATATTTAAAAAACGTTGACAAAAGTTTTACAGTTTTGACTTTGCAAATGTTTATGTATTTTGATGTTTAGAAGGTGTTTAGTTCAAATCCAGTCTCAGTTTGTGTGGACCACATTCCTGAAAAGGCTTATTCCCTGAACATCTGCCCCCATTTTCTGCCCTTCGCTTCCCTGTAAACTAACACTCACAAAACATTACATATTTCCTCTTTTAGATGTGATATTTTGATGTTATTCTGATGTATAAAACTTAATTCCTTATCTTCACCACGTCTGTATTTTTCAAATGGTTTTATCTGTGGCTGTAAACGCATTCACACAGAGACTGCTGTAAGTGTCTAGGCTGTTTCTGTCTGAAAATCCAATATTTCTCAGAAAATCACATTTTCAGACGCTAACATTGATCTGTAAATTATCCAGCGATTTCACATATAACATTATAACAGCAGCAAACAAAAGCACTTCATTCCAAAAGTTCCAAATAAACTGATCATTTTAATGCACAGTTTTACATTGAGGTAACGCAGTAGTTTGATCTGATATGAAAAGTACCACCAACTGTTTTTAATTTGTGTCGTCAGCCCTAAACCACAACAAGATCGACAAGTATGAAGTAATAAGACCCAGTGCTGCCCCCAGCGGAGGAACGTAACGAAGTAAAAGTAGTAAAGTACTGGACTTAAGTGTAAATTTTAGATATCTGTACTTTACTTAAGTAGATTTTAAAGTGTATACTTTTTACTTTTACTTCAGTACATTTGAGAGCAGTTTCTACTCCACTACATTTTTTAACTGGACTGAAAAGTAAAAGTATTTTTTATTATTGTCTGAGACCTGCTGAAAAGGCTGAGGGTTTACTTTTAACACGTTCATAATTTGAACAAACAAAAATATACAAATAAAAACAGATGGAAAAAAACAATCGACTCAGTTGTTTCTGTTGAACAAAATTCATCTCAAATCTTTATCAAAATCACTAAATTTGAAGCTTTATTAAACCTTAAAATCTGCGCGAAATATTTTTACTTTTTACTCTTTAAGTACATTTTTAAGTACATTTCAGTTGATTTTTTTCATGTGATACTTCTACTTTTACTTTACTACTTTTACTTGAGTATTTTTTTGCCCTGATATCTGTACTTTTACTTCAGCAACTAAATGGAGTAGGACGACATTTGGACTGATCAAGGACTAGAGCAGGAACCAAATGAGTTTTAACCAGAACTAAACCAGGTCTTGACCAGGTCTTAACTTCATTCTTGTATCAGTTTGAAAGTTCAGGCGTTGAAGTTTGTGTGAATGTGTTTGGCAAAAACTTTTACTTTAAAATATATTGTACTATTTTAATCAGTCCTCAGCTTTTTACGTTTTACATAACTGTTCATTTCCACATTGGCTTAAATCACTTTGCTTCTTCTGCCTTGAGTCAGTTCAGTTGAGTTAAAGGTGGACTCACATCAGCCAGACACGGAATTTACTTGTTTGGCCTCAGGGTCCCGGGATGTGGGGCTTTTTACATAAACTAAAGGGAAGGTTCATTAGACACGCACACACATGCACGCACACGCACACATACGCATACGCACACAAACACACACGCACACACACACATTTCTATACTGGCACAGACCACTGAACATAATCTCATTCTCTCATGAGAAGCATCAGAATCCCATTAACCACTGAATCATAAGAGAGAGAGAGAGTTATGATCTGTGAGGCAGTGTCCTGTAACACACGTACACACACACACACACACACACACACATACACAACACACACACACACCCACACAACACACACACAACACATACACACACAACACACGCACACAAAACACACGCACAAGCACACACCACACATATACACATGAGCACACATGAGCACACACACACACTCGAGCACGCACGCACACACACACACACACACACATACACACACATATACACACATGAGCACACATGAGCACACACACACACTCGCGCGCGCGCGCACACACACACACACACACACATATATACACACACGAGCACGCACACACACACATACACACACATACACACTTATACACACACGCATACACACACATGAGCGCACACACACATATATACACACACGAGCACACACACACACACATACACACACGAGCGCATACACACACACACAAGCGCACACACAAGCGCACACACAGACGTGAGCGTGCACACACACACGAGTACACACGAGTACACACGAGCACACACGCACACGAGCACACACAGGAGCACACACACACGCATGAGCACACACACGAGCACACAAATGATTGTACAGACAGTCAGTTGTGCATGAAAATGAATCCACTGAATAAAATGGATTCCTAAACGATCAATACTTAAGCTGCCGAGACTCGGCCTCATTGGTGACGACATGGACTTCAACAGCATGTAGTTCACTGTGTGACCAGAGTGTGGAGTTAAAGGCACAACAAAAATCATGTTGCTTCTCTGTCCCCCTCCTCCTTCCCCTCCTCCCCTCTCTCCTCCTCCTCCCCCTCCACCCCCTCCTCCTCCTCTTCTTCCTCCTCTTCCTCCCCTCTCTCTCTCTCCTCCTCCTCCCCTCTCCGTGTCCCGCAGATGGATGTCCCAACCTGTGCAACGGAAATGGGCAGTGCACCATGGGGCAGCAGAGTTGGCACTGCGAATGCCAGACAGGGTGGAGGGGCCCGGGCTGCAGCGTCGCCATGGAGACGTCCTGTGCCGACAACAAGGACAACGAAGGAGGTGAGTTTGGGTTATGAAGTTGGTACAGACAGAAGTTAAAATGAAATGGAACTTTTGTTTTGTTTTGTTTTTCGATCGTCTCATCCACTCGGAGATAAATGTAAAAATAAATCAAGTTGGGTTTTTTTTTTGTGCCAATATGTTGCCATGGGAATTGTTCATTTACATTATTACGTTTTGTTCAAAATAATGGCTCCATCCATTTTCTTTCGCTTATCCGGGGCTGGGTCACGGAGGCAGCAGTCTAAGCAGGGACTCCTAGACTTCCACCACCCCAGACACCTCCTCCAGCTCCTCCAGTGGGACCCCGAGGCGTTCCCATGCTCTGAAAACATTAACCCTATAATGTTCGACCATTTAATGTAGCTTCAGTGCAAAGGACAAATTATCTTAAGGAGAAAAACACGGTGTCCCTTAGCTAGTCCCCTTAGCCTGCTTTGACTTTACCCTACTTCATTTTGACATTACCCTACTTCATTTTGACATTACCCTACTTCATTTTATAGCCAAATCACATTTTTAACACAATTTTTGTTTCTAATGTGATGTTTCTCACTAAAACTAGAAGTCTTTAGCACAAAATTTCCAAACTTTCTCGCCCTCACCCTCTGACATCTGGCGGCCGGCACCCTGGATCTGGCTTAGCTGAGCACAAAAATCAGACGTGATATTTAATTCAGTCACTTAAATGTTTAAATAAATGGACGTCTTCGGGGTAAGCTGGTGGTCAGTCTGCTTGCACTCACACCAGCCCTTATGTTGAACCTTCAGATGGACTCACTGATTGCATGGACCCGGACTGCTGCATCCAGAGCCCTTGTCAGAACAGCCCCCTGTGCAGAGGGTCCCGGGACCCCCTGCTGGTCATCCAGCAGAGCCCCGTGTTACAGCCTCGGGTCAGATCCTTCTACGACCGCGTTAAGATGCTGGTGGGACGAGACAGTACGCACATCATACCAGGGGAGAACCCATTCAACTCCAGGTAAGATGCTGATCATTTTAATTATACATGTGATGATGTCATATTTGACTGGGGCAAGAGACAGTTTTCCAGATTGATTGATGTGTTTAGTTACAGAATACTGACCTGCATTAAAGGTCCATGTTACACTATTATGTTTAAAGGGCCCGTGTTACTCTATTTAAAGGGCCCATATGACTCTACTCTGATCTCTGTTCTAATGTGGTTTCCTCATCACAAACAGACCTGGAGTTGTGTTTTGTTTCATTCACACATGTTTAACACACAAACCCTGCATATTTAGGCTGAGTTCTTCTCTTAAACTGAAAACACTCTGTTCCACCTTGTGATGTCATGTGGTGATACAGGAAGTGCTCCACTGGAATTTCCAATCTCTACTGAACTAAAGTTAAAAGGAGCTGTTAACTTGTAAACTCCCACATGACATCACAAGGTGGAACAGCGCATTTTGAGCTTTGGAGATGTAGACAGACTAATAATAAAGTGTTACTCAAACATGTGTGAATGAAACAAAACACAACTCCAGGTGTGTTTTTGAGGAGGGAACAGCATTAGAACATGGCTAAACGCTCACAAGAGTCCATTTTGTGTAGGACCTTTAAATATTACCGGATACAGTTGCTCAAAATTAGTATTCTGTATTTTCACTACATATATTCAGTTACTACCCAACACTAGTCAGAGCACATAACTCCTTTGTCCAACCTCATTAAGTCGTGTCCGTGTGACGCTGGCTTTTGTTGATTCAGAGCCCACAGAGCGCTCTGCATCGCTAATCGTTCACGACCCAGTGTCACATGTGATGATGTGCTCAAAGCGTGTCTTCAGTCAGGTTCTCTTCTGAGCTGACTGTCCCTGTAGTTGGACCATAGTCTGTATAAAGAAGTCACCCACAGTGTTCGGCTTCAGTGAAAGGCTAGAGCAGTTATAGGGGCCAATTTGGACCAAATTCCATATTTGGAATTTTGACCGCGAGTCTCATAGCAACCAAAGACCCAATCCAGAGCGAGGCTGTTGAAGGTAATGTTTCTTCCTGCCCGCACCGCTGGTTTAGCAGGGAGCAGGCGCTTAGCAATGCTGTCAATCAAACCTGTTGCTAACACTAGTGGGAGCGACCTCGGGGAAAGAAGGCGCCTGATTCATCTGTTATTGATGTTCATATCTTGATTTACGGACAATAGTGAAATAAAAACTCCAGGATCATGTAGAACTGGTTAAAACCATAGACTGCATTTATAAATGGACATAGCTAACCTGCTAACCGCTGCATTCCAAACAGGAAGCGATCATGGGCGCACTTCCGGCTCCATCGACTCTGGCTCCAATTCACATTCTATGTAAAAACTCATTTTGGTCTTAAAATGTTCGTATTAACCCGCTCTACATGATCCTGGTATTTTTATTTCACTATTGTGTCCGTAAATCCAGATATGAACATTAAAAACAGACGAATCAGACACCTTCTTTCCCCAAGTTTGAGGAGAGGGGTGACAATTTTTCAATGTAAAGTGAATTGGAGCCAGAGTCTATGGAGCCGAAAGTGCACTCATGATCACTTCCTAGCGGCTAGCAGGTTAGCTTTGTCCATTTTTATATACAGTCTGAGTTGGACACGTTAAAAGTCACCGTCTCCAGTCAGGTTCTCTTCTTCTGCAGCTGAACGTCCCTATAGTTGGACAGGTTCAAAGTCACAGCTCCGTCGCAGTGTCGTCCATTGTTTATGTGAGTGACATTCGCTAATCCGTGTGGCGCCGTGGCTGATTGTCTGTAATTAATGAATAGCGGAAGACCAGACCCGTAATTGAGCTGCAAATTGGATGATTGAAAGATCAGGAGATGAGTCCAAACTTATGATTGACGCCTGAAAACATGTCACTTTTTCAAATTGACTTTGGCTGTTCTCCAGAGGTGGAGCCAGACGTTTGGATCTACGTAAATACGTGCTGTGAAATAACCAAAAATATAAAATTATAAGTCAAAATATATTCAGATAAACACAGTAATGTTTTAAAGCTGAGGGTTGAAACAATTAAAACCAAAAGCCTAATGGTTCAGCGAGGTACTCAGTTGGTAGTTTGTCCAGTGATCGGAAGTTTGGCAGTTTCGAATCTCGCTCTTGACATAAACATCATTGGTTGAGCGGTCAGATCCACAGACCCACAGGTGAATGCTGTTGTTGTGTTCTTTGGCAAGACACTTAACCCCCCTCGCCCCCAGTGTCTGCGTACACTGGTGTATGAATGTGTGTGTGAGTGTGTGAGTGGTTCCTTGATGTAAAGCGCTTTGAGCCTTGAAGGTGGAGAAGCGCTATATAAAAATGTGACCGTTTACCATTTACTCCTGACCTTAAAACGAGCACAGCAAATTCCCATTGAGCACACAAAAGTAAACCTTAAACGTGTGATTCTGAGTGTGCCGGGGAACACTGCGGCGTCTTCACATACTGCCAGATGTGTCTGTGATGTGAAGGAATTGGAGTTAACTGATTTACACATAGATTTCAATGAATAATTTAACTTTGCGGAGCGTTCTGAGCGAACTTATGATACAAAAACTAAACAAAACTGTTATTTTCTTTGCCAAATTTAAAGAACCAGAGACGGCAGATAGTATTTAAAAGGTGTGATCTGGTTCTATTTTAGTCTGCACAGTGGAATATTTTCAACCAAAAAACTGTGCCGTGATTCAGAAAAGTTGAGAAGCAGAGCCTTAAACCCACATCTGCTTCAAAACACAGTCACTGGGGCACTTTTTTTAATCTTTATTTATACAGGGGAACCCAATGAGAGCACTGAGGCTGTTTCACGGGTGCCCTGTTTAAAATACAATACAAACAAAAAAACAAACATAAGTACATAAGTCCATATAAAACTATAAAACAGGAGCAGGTGTGTGTGTGTGTAGAAGTTCATTATCACATGATTTAATTGCGATTGTGGCACCAAAATCTCCAGTTTTGCTTTTTCTTGAAGTGTGTTCCATTTTTGTGATGCAAAACACCCAAAAGGAGAAAATAAGGCAAGATACAGATGTACAGGGTGTCCATAAAATCTCTTCATTTATTAAAAAAAATGTATTACAAAGCAGTTTGATCAGATATCTGAGTCAGACTTGTTCTACTGTACTCAGTGGTTTCCAAAGTGTTTGACCTCATTTAATCCACCTCTATATGGGCTCCTCAGATGTTCTTGGCCCACTTCTCTTTCTCTCTCACACTGTCCTTGTCTCCACATTTCTTGTTTCATGCACGACTTGACGGAGGTGATGGTGGGTCTCTTCCAGACTTTGTTCTGTAGCCAGAATCCCTGAAATACAAAAATACAATGTGCTTAAAAACTTTTAGAACCGCTGAGTAAAATAGAACAAATGTAATTAATACATCTTTTCAACTGCCTTTGTAAATACATTTTAAAATTGTAAAGAGGCTTTATGAACACTCTGTATATGTTTTAGAACTGTATATATTCACTTCGGAAGTAAAAGTATTTGTGATGTACCACTTCCACCTCTGACATTCTGCCTTGTTCCTGTCGTCTTTTGCAGTTTGGCGTCTCTGATCCGAGGGCAGGTGCTGACCACAGACGGGACGCCTCTGGTCGGGGTCAACGTGTCTTTTGTCAACTATCCTCAATACGGATACACTCTCACACGGCAGGACGGAATGTATGTACAAACCAGAAAATACCCAGAATGCTTCACTAGAGTCATGGTCAAAACAGCCTTATGGAGACGCTGTTGGCAAAATTCAGTTAGGAGATTAGATTAGATTTTAATCCAACAGTTTAGCGTGGAGACAAACACATATTTAGAAATGTAATGAATAAACGTGTTCACCTTATTACTATAACTGATGCCGTTGTTTAACCTGTGTGCTTGTTTGATGCACTTTATTTTTTCAACTTTTGAATTCTTCCTTTGCAGTGTTTTTGGGCACAGAGCAACGCTGTGTGGTTTTAAAATATGCTAATATTTACATGACTTTATTCCAGGCGCTGAGAGAAAGAGCCTGAACGTCTGATTCTCCCTCACCTTGTTTTCAATGTTATTTTTATTATATATATATTTATTTCATTTCTTTTCAGGAGCTGTTTCCAGTTTCACAGACTTGAATGTACTAATATTTGACCCTGAGTTCTTTCTCTCTTTTCAATGTAATAAATAGGCAAACTATGGGTCGTTACCTGTGAGAAATGACTCTATTTATATATATTTATATTTGTATCAATATTGCCTTTATAATCCCAGCAACTGCTCTGCATATCCTGTTGTGCATGCTGTCCAAATAACAATCCCTCCACTGGAAATGTCACCATCTGCCCCTCATTTGCATCATCTTCTCACAAACCCTGTGTAGGTTCGATCTGCTAGCTAACGGCGGCGCGTCGCTAACTTTGAGGTTCGAGCGCGCCCCCTTCCTGAGCCAGGAGCGCACCGTGTGGTTGCCATGGAGTCAGTTTTACGCCCTGGATACGCTGATGCTGAAGACGGAGGAGAACACCATCCCCGGCTGTGATCTGAGCGGATTCGTGCGGCCGGACCCCCTCGTCATCGCGTCCCCGCTGTCCTCCTTCTTCAGCTCCAAACCCGGAGAGAAACCCATCATCCCAGAGACACAGGTGTGAATGCTGACCCCTATTGTGAACGCTGACCCCTGGTGACTAGTGCAGGTATCTACACAAAATACAGGCGTGAACGCTGACCTCAGGTGTGAATGCTGACCTCAGGTGACTAGTGCAGGGATCTACACAAAACACAGAGGTGATGCACTGGCATCATCTTATTCAATAATGTCCTTCAACATTCCGACTGTGGGAGAACTGTGGAGCTCAACAGTGACTGCTCCGGTTCCGGAAGTAAATTTTCCATTCATTTTTCCCACAGACTTTTGAAAAAATTCAAATATTAAGAATTCAAAGCCATCACAGAGGCTAACAAGCTATGTGCTAACCAGATACGTGCTAACCAGATACGTGCTAACTAATATCCATAACGCAGTTGCTGTAAGTCCAAGCACATTTAAAACGCAAGATTCTGCAAAATGCTTAAATAACTTGGCAGTTTATATCGTTTCAGAAACTATTTTTTAAATAAAAGTATAGGTCTTATGGTCATTAGTTGCCACAGAGCTGATTATCCCTGAGCTTTTCGAACTTAATTTTTTTTTTTTTTTGTTGGAAAGCCTATGAAAAAAATTAATGAGAAACTTAGTTCTGAAACCTGGGTGTGGGCGGTCACTGTTGAGCTCCATAGACATGGGTAGAATGACCATGGGTAGGATGACCAGACGTCCCTATTGACATTCCCAGTTTTGATCCGTTTGTCCCGTGTCCAAGTGGATTTTCCCAAAACCAGTGATTTGGCCCAGTTTTATTCATGAAATGTCTCAGATTTATAACAACACCAAGGTAAAAAATGTGATGTGTGCATTTTAAAACAAAACACGTCAGTATCGGTATTGGGTCGATAATGCAGTACTTGCCATAGTATTACTTGATGTGGGATTGAAACAAAACTCTCTGGTATAATCAGAATCAGTTTATCGAGTGATAAAAAGGAGGCTCACTCTCTCTTTCTTTTCCTCTCTCTCGTTTATCTCTTCTTCAATCCTGTAATTGTGTGTCCATCTTTGTCCTTCACATCAGTGGAGGTGTGACCCCCATTACCCCTCCCTCTAAACCGCTCTAATCCCAGACTCCTCTGCTCTTTGTCTCCAGGTGCTGCACGAGCAGATTGAGGTACCCGGCACCACTCTGAAGCTGTGCTACCTCAGCTCTCGCACTCAGGGCTACCGCTCCCTGCTCAAGGTGACCATGACCCCTGCTGTGGTGCCCATGGGCCTGCTCAAAGTTCACCTGATGGTGGCAGTAGAGGGCCACCTGTTCCAGAAGTGGTTCCACGCCTCTCCCAACCTGGCCTACACGTATATATGGGACAAAACAGACGCCTATGGACAGAGGGTGTATGGCCTGTCGGAAGCTGTGGGTGAGTGTGTGGACAGAGGGGGGAGGGGCCTGTCAGAGGCTGTGGGTGAGTGTGTGGACGGGGGGAGGATCCCTGATTAGAGTGCACTGGCTCTGACAGAGAGAGCGCTGCTAATTAGAGAGGTTGGAGGAGGGATAATACAGCAGAGCGTCGGCCATGGTTAAGGGCTTTTTTCATATGTCTATTTTTCATTAGGGCTGCTTGTGGTTCAGGCAGCCAGCCGTAACAGTGGTGAAGGGTGATTAGCCATCAGGGCCAGTTAGCCGTTAGCTGCAGCGGCGTGGTGCTGTTACAGTGTGTTGTCACAGTGGCTCGCAGATGCTGTCAGCCAAATGCTCCGTCAGACCACAGATGCACTGGACATCTGGGAGTCGAGCTTTGAGGAGCAGGGCTTTAGAAAAAGACACTCTTCATTTCTCTGGAGGAACTGTTTCGTCATGAATAAAAGTGTACACATGCTTTGTATTAACTTAACTTTGTTGAACATGAGCAGCTCCGGTGTGTTACTGTTTGCAGTCAGGCTGAAAAGGTGCTGGCAGCAGCAGTCTCTGTATCTCACAGCGGCTCATGGGGGAGTTATGTGTTAACACACTTTTCCTTTTAACACAGAACAAAACAGCTCACATTCAAACAGAATCTATGTCTGAATTCACACAAATAAATGAGGAATATTGTCTCTCGGTGTGCTCTTCCAAATATCAGTAAACATATGCGCATTTGGGATTATAGTTTTAATGAGATTTGAATGTGACTGCCAACATGGTCTTCACATCCAGCGGCCCTAAAGGTAGTCTGTCTAATTAACAAGGCCTATAATTGATTTAACAGAAAACGTATGAGTGTTACTCGGGTGTTTGAGGTGCTAACTATCTGCTCTGTGTATAGCACCTATCACAACTTTGAGAGTAAGTTCCTCTTCTATACTGTGTGTTGTTTCCATAGTGTCCGTGGGTTATGAGTACGAGTCGTGTGCCAGTCTGGTTCTATGGGAGAAGAGGATCGCTCTGCTCCAGGGCTTCGAACTGGACCCCACCAACCTGGGGGGGTGGTCTCTGGACAAGCATCACATCCTCAACACTCGCAGTGGTATGGGAGTTACACATGATGTACTGTTGTCTACTCACTTGTAATAATAATCTTAATATTTAGACCTCAATAGGGAACAGATGGAGGCATTTCTTAAATCAGACCTATTCTGTAAAAGGGACTTTTCAGAGTTTTGAACCATGTTATAGTTGTTTCCTTCTCATTGACCCTCTTGAAGTTGTATTTGGTGTGATTCTTGTTTGAGCAATCTTTAATTGCTTATTTTCAAGACGCCATATGCTGATCACCTTCACCGGTACACGGCCACTGTGACGTACCCGGCCACTGTGACATAAACGCCTACTGTCACGTACAGCCCACTGCAACGTACAGCCCACTGTAATGTACGCGCCCACTGTGAGGTACTCGCCCAGTGTGACATACAGCCCACTGTGATGTATGCGCCTACTGTGACGTACAGCCCACTGCAACGTACAGCCCACTGTAATGTACGCGCCCACTGTGAGGTACTCGCCCAGTGTGACATACAGCCCACTGTGATGTATGCGCCTACTGTGACGTACAGCCCACTGCAACGTACAGCCCACTGTAATGTACGCGCCCACTGTGAGGTACTCGCCCAGTGTGACATACAGCCCACTGTGATGTATGCGCCTACTGTGACGTACAGCCCACTGCAACGTACAGCCCACTGTAATGTACGCGCCCACTGTGAGGTACTCGCCCAGTGTGACATACAGCCCACTGTGATGTATGCGCCTACTGTGACGTACAGCCCACTGCAACGTACAGCCCACTGTAATGTACGCGCCCACTGTGAGGTACTCGCCCAGTGTGACATACAGCCCACTGTGATGTATGCGCCTACTGTGACGTACAGCCCACTGCAACGTACAGCCCACTGTAATGTACGCGCCCACTGTGAGGTACTCGCCCAGTGTGACATACAGCCCACTGTGATGTATGCGCCTACTGTGACGTACAGCCCACTGCAACGTACAGCCCACTGTAATGTACGCGCCCACTGTGAGGTACTCGCCCAGTGTGACATACAGCCCACTGTCACAGTAGGGCACAGTAGGACACAGTAGGACACAGTACCCCAACACACTTTCACTTTCTCTTTGTTTCATGAGAGCCACAAATATAATGTTCACAGTTAATCTGTTGCATATTATTTACACATAGTATTTCTATTCAGATGTGCATTAAGCTGTGAGCCATATTATGATTATGTTTATTTATTTTAAGACCTAACTATCTAAGATTAAAATACAGAACAATTCAAACAAAACCAAACAAAACAAATACCTGCATAGGTCCATTTCAAACATTAAAAACAGGAGCAGGTGTGATTATAAATGTTTATCTCCACATTATTAAAGTCTGCAGTGGCTGTTTATCTCCAAATTATTAAAGTGCTGCAGTGGCACCAATCTGTCCAGTTTTACATGTCCTTCAGATGTTCCATTTTTGGGAAGCAAAATAACAAAAAGCTTTTTTTCCCATTTCAGTTCTAGTGCGGCCTGTTTTTAGACAGAGACAATCATGAGATCTTGGATTAAAAGTTCCAATATCAAAGTTCAACAAACAAGTGTGATATTGAGTCAGTCTGTCGCTGTAGTCCCTTATACATAAATAATCTATATAGGGTAAAAGCATTCACTGCCTTAAGTCAAAAGTCCACATCATCAAATGCATTTTCCCATGTTACATTCAAACACTGTCATTATTACAGAGGCTATTTCTAAAATGAATTCCACATGTTTGACAAAGCAGATCATTATTAGACCTCTTAAGTGAACACGTGCGTCACAAGTGGCCGTGTTATTATCCATAGATGTACTTCACATGATTTCAGTCAGGTCCACAAAGGCTGGAAATGACCACCTGCCCCCACTGATGGAAACTCTACAAAAAAGAACCAGCTCTGGGTATTCAGAGTGCAAAGGCCAGATAATAACGACCCACATCTAATGTAAGGCATGACTCCGCAGCTGACAAGGAAGTCATCTGAATCTTCATCTTTTTATTTCATTTTTTTCATTGTTTCTCGTTTTGTCTCCTTTTTTGGTTGGGATTTTATATTATTATTGTTCAGATTATTGGTGGGGCGACAGTGGTTCATTTGGTAGAGCGTTTCCCCACTGATCCAAAGATTGGCGGTTCAAGTCCCGCTCTCGACATAAGAGTCTTTGGTAGAGCAGGCAGATCCACTGACCAACAGGTTGGTGGTGCGATTCCAGCTCCCATAGATGAATGCTGTTGTTTTGATCTTGGGCAAGACACTTAACCCACCTCGCCCCCAGTGTCTGTGTACACTGGTGTGTGAATGTGTGTGTGAATGGGGAAGTGGTTCCTTGGTGTAAAGCACTTTGAGCCTCGAAGGTGGGAAAGCGCTGGATAAAAATGTGTGACCATTTCATATTATTGTGGATTCTTTGTCTGTCTAGTATGGTCACAGAGATTATGAATTAAAAAAACAATAAAAATAAAAAATCTCATAGAGATGCACATATTTCAGACACATGAATCCGAAAAAGAGATAGAGCCAGGTTTAAATTTCTTCATTTTGTTAACATATCAGACTAATTTTGGGGTAAAACTTGAACTTAACTCAAGCTTAGAATCAAATATCAACAAATTCTTCTGTAGGATTCACCAAGTAGTAGACTGGACAGTTTGGTGTATTTAGATGCTATTAACTTAAAAAAATGCTATTAACTAAAAAAAAATTAAAAAAAATGCATGTTAAGAAAACATCCTTTGGCATTACACTGTCCTATAGAACTCAGATTGACTAAATGAAATAATAAACATATTTAGGTGCAGACTGAACAATGTTGTTATATACTGAGAGAGCAAACTGACCTGAAAAAAAAATTGTCTGTAGTGTGTCGCCTTAAAGTTTCTGTACCCCATTTTTTTCCATTTGAACAAACTTTGTCAGACCCCAGTACAGACGTATTGTAGAAGCATCTCTTGGGGTCAAAATGAGATGACTGTCTACATCTAATTTTAAAGTGTCTTATTGTCCAAGAATCAGGAAGTGTGCTTTTAGCATGCTAGTCCTTGTTAGCATTACCGTAACAGCAAAACGCCACTTAAAATAATTAGGCTGGAATGCATAAGATAAATGATGAGTAACTTTGCACCACTGCAGTTGTGAATTTCACGTTTTTAAGACAGTAAACATCGGGTTCAGTGCTTTTATGACAACTGCACCAGTCTCTTCCTGACCCCTGTGCTTTGTGTAGGCATTCTGCACAAGGGGAGCGGAGAGAATGTGTTTGTGACGGAGCAGCCTCCTGTAATCGTCAGCGTGATGGGGAACGGCCGCAGACGCAGTATCTCCTGCCCCAGCTGTAACGGACTCGCTGACGGGAACAAGCTTTTGGCACCGGTTGCCTTGGCGATGGGCACCGATGGCAGTCTGTATGTGGGCGATCTGAACTTTGTGAGAAGGGTGTACCCGTCTATGAACACAACAGGCATCCTCGAGCTCAGGTAAGGGAACAGGGCTGCGAGCCTATTGGTCGGTTTCAGACTCTAGAATGTGATGATGTCATATTCTCAGATGCGGGAGCCAGATTTCCCAACTGATTACATTGTACTTTGCCATGAAATATCCGAAAGGTAAATTCACAAACGTTGAGCCTGATCATTTCTATTAGCAGGCCTGTCGACGGAAATTTGGGGGCCCGGGGCAAGAAGCCTCACATGGGCCCCCCCTCTAATATAAATTAATAGGAAGAGGGTCCAATTCTGGACCCTTAAGACCCTGGTGCCCGGGACACAGACCCCTTTGTCCTCCCCATCGACTCACTTGGTGACTAGACCCAAGATCTTGTCATATTACAACAAAAATCTGTATTTGAACCATATTCATTTTAGCTGCCCTGATCTGTATTAAATATTATAGGCCTATAGAATGTGGTGATGTCATCTGAATAGTAAAATAAAAATTCAATTCTGTCACTGGACAAAAAGTTATTTGAGTGAAGAAACAGCTACTCCACAAGAGAAAGTACCAACACAGTAACAGCTCAGGATACCAATCTGCTGTTCATCTCCATTTCAAAGACACTAACCACTCCTTTGAAGATAGTGAGGTACAGATCTTAGCCAGAGAAAAGAAATAGTTTGAGAGGGAGTTAACGAGGCCATTTTTGTTAGGAAAGACAATCCATCTTTGAACAGGAATGGGGGCCTCAAACATCACCTGTCATCTATTTATATCTCCATCCTCAGACCTAAAAGGAAGGAAAACAATAGTGCTAGCCAGTATGCTAATAGCCAATGGGTGGCCCCTAATGGCCCTTAATGGGTGCTCTCACACCTGTTAGGTGCCATTAGGGGCCTGAATGGTTATGGAAAATATGACTCAGGCACAGTTCACACTTACGGTTGTCCAATAGACCTAGGCCAACAAACAGAATCTGTAAACCAACAAGTGTGTTAACTTCAGTGTAGTTAGCTCCTCCCTTCAGACAAAGGCAGTGTCCAGCAGTAATCTGACCAGAAATGAAGAAGCGACTTGGATGAGCGGCCAAACGTCTTCACTCTAAAACTTTTGTCCAGTGACAGAACTGAATCTTAATGAGCCACAGTTTGGCCAAATTTGCATGTTTAAAAATTATAATCAACATTTGTCAATCAGTCTTTTACTTTTTTCAATTTTGGAACTGTTTTCTTGGTCTTTTTTTATATTTCACTAAACAACTGCAAAACATTTTTGAGTTACTTGTATTTTATTGAAATTTTAAACTGAACCATAGCCATAAGACATAAAAATATAAAGTAAAGTATCATAATGTGCTGATATAGATCAAATCAGTAAACAACTGACATAATTTAATACAGAACCAGGTGGAGAATTTGAATGTTTCTTCAGCCCATTTCCTTAATGATCTGAGTTAACAAGAGCAAGGCCTGTCGCGAAGATTCCAACATCGACTTCAACCTATGACAACTGAAAATATTTAGGGCTCAGTATTTATCACAGGGACTTTTTCCTTGCAATAGTGGAGAAAGTTTTGCCATTTTTGTGTAATAATGTGAGATTTGAGCTGTAGAGGTAGAATAAAAGGCTGTTTATTTAAAAACTGGTTCACTGGGATCATCGTGTTTGTGACAGTGGCATAAAGTTGTTTCAGTATTAATGTTTATCGCGATATTTCTCTGTAGCAACATATCGTGGTTCAAAATGTGTGCTTGTGACAGACGGGAGCCCAAAACATAACGACTTTTTTTATTATGTTTACTATGTACATAAACCTCCATAGCGACAGTGTTGTTTGTCAAAAACAGCACATAGAAAATCACATATTCCACGTTAAAAGAGGTGAGACACGAGGGACGAGTGGCAGAGGCAGATTACACACTGTTCCAGATACATTTCCCAGAGGCACTTTTACCTATATTTTAAAATGTGATGCTCGCACGCAGCCAGCTGTGTTTCCCCTGTAGGGGGCTCTCCACACCACTGTGCAATAACTCTCCTATTGTTCTGCTTTTGTCTCACTCTCACGCTTCAAGGAATAAGGACTTTCGGCACAGGTAAGACACCACAGTTTGTTTTGAGATGTTTTTTGTTTACATCCATGTGTTATACTGTCGTCCTGAGCAGAAAGGATAGAAGTGGATGAAGTAAATCTGAATACAGTATTTGACCTGGGTAGTAGTAGTAGTAGTAGTAGTAGTAGTAGTAGTAGTAGTAGTAGTAGGCCTAGTTCTTGTAGTTCTTGTAGTTTTTAGTATTGCTGTCCAGTCCATTACAGAGTAAAGTATTTTATTTTCTCTTCTATAAAACATGTAGTTCCAACTGAAGTACTAGCATTAGTTCTATAATTACTTTCTCCTTAAATCACTTTCTTGGCCTTTTACCTAATGTAACTTTTCCATTATTATCTTGCTCTTCATCAGATAAACTCTATATAAATGAAACTCATCATCATAATGAGGCAGATTGTGTCCAATTATCTTGTTGTTCCCATAAAAATATATTAACTCTCTTCTGACATCAGTGGTGGAATTTTGTTAAAGTAAAAGTACAGATACTGGAGCAAAAAATACTCAAATAAAAGTAAAAGTATCACATGAAAAAATCTACTTAAGTACAATACTTTACTCCTTTTTCTTCGTTATGTTCCACCACTGACTGGCATAGTGTTAGAGTTAGAGTTTATGTCTATTAAGTCCTTAAATTCTTCACGTTTCCTTTGCTCCTGCTGTTCTTGGACTTTTGTTGCAACACTGTAATTTCCTTGTGGGACAAATCGTCTTAACCCAAACTTTTTAAAAAAATTTTTTCACAGTAACAACCCGACCCATAAGTACTTCATGGCGGTGGACCCTGTATCCGGCGCGCTGTTCATTTCAGACACAAACTCTCGGAGGATTTACCGTGTGCGCTCGTTAGCGGGCGGGCGCCTGCTGTCGGACAACGCGGAGGTGGTGGCTGGAACCGGGGAGCAGTGTCTGCCCTTTGACGAGCGCTGTGGGGACGGAGGGAAGGCCACTGAAGCTACACTGATGAGCCCCAAAGGTGAGCGGACCAGACACATACAGGTTTAATTCACTTTGATTAGGACATTACATAAGACACATTACATAAGACTGCACTTTACATAAGACGGGGCTGTGCCGGTAACACCTGGGTCTGTAATAATGTAACTGGATGCATAGCCATTGGTTCTTTTTGTTGCATTTTCAGATTCAAGATTTGTATTCATTCATTATCATAGAAAACAACAAAATTATGTTTAGAGCATCAAACACTGCAGAGTTTTCATCATAAACTGTTTAAAGAAGCGTTCAGCTCCAAATGAAGCTCATCGAGGCTAGAGCAGTTATAGCAGCTAGTTTGGAGCCCAGTTCCATATTTGGAATTCTGACCGCGAGTATCATAGCAACCAAAGAGCCAATCTGGAGTGAAGCTGTTGAAGGTAACCTCTTCCCGCCCGCACCGCTGATTTAGCAGGGAGCGAGCCTTTAGCAATGCTCTATCAAACCTGTCGCTAACGCTCGTAGGAGTGAACTCGGGGAAAGAAGGCTCCTGATTTGTCTGTTATTAATGTTCATATCTTGATTTACGGACACAATAGCGAAATAAAAACCCCAGGATCATGTAGAGCGGGTTAATACGAACATTTTAGGATGACGAGTCTGACAGCAGCAGTTAAACTTGTCAGTCTCCATGGAGGCAACCAGGTTACACCACCAGACCAAGTTACCGGTCAGATCTGTGGAGAGGCAAAAAGTTCCATAGTGCAGATTTAATATTAATTAGTAGGCCCTTAAACAAAAATCCACATATTAGCAATAATAATTTACCTTTTCCCCTTCTCCGTTGAACATCATAGGCTTATAGAAAATGGGATTGTCGTCTGAACCCCAGAATAAACGTTTTTTTTCTGTATTTGGCAACACCACCGTTTGAGAAATTAAACAGGAGAAGTGTGTAAATAGATCAAGCTTATTTTTATAACACTATGATTAATACGGTTGCTGCCATTTTGGAAAAGGCTGCGTAAGAACCAGCATAAAAACACAGATTACCAGTGTTATTTCCTGGGCCAGTTCTGATAATGAGAACTGCAGACAAGAGTCACTACAGTTTTTGTGTAATCTCACATAACGACTTTAATTTTAACAAATCCATTCAGATCTTCTTCCAACTTCACAAGCTAACATATGCTAATGCTACCAAATAAATGTATTCCACCCACTAACAGGCCCCGTAATGAAGTGACAATCTCTTTTCATTACTTTACCTGCCAAAGCTTTTAATGTTATGCCTCATGTATGTTTATATATATATGCATGCTCTATATATACATGCATGTTTATATATATATGTATGTTTTAAAGTATACAAGTGTAACCGCAGTAGTAGCGCTGTCAGAACATGTGACGCATGTGACAGTTTGGTGTCAGTGAGATCCATGAACCGCTGCAATAATCCCATTAACAAGTTCAACATTACCCTGGTTTATGGCCTCTTTATGTCTCTCGGTGCTGAAGAGAAAGTCGACAATTTAGTAAATCTATTTTATCAGTTTTAGTTATTTTTAGATTCTGGTTGTAGTTTCAGTTAAACTCAGATATTCATTTTTGGGACAGCCCAGCAGTTGGTTCGGGGGTAAACAGAAACAGGACTGAACCAGGTCTAAAATAAACCGTTACTCTTGTAGTTCTAAATTAAGACAGACACAAATAACATTAAACGTGCCCATGTAAAACCCATTTACGAGAGGGTTTTCGGTGACATTATAAGTGTGCCACCTCTAATGTCACCTCCTTGTGCCACCGCCACATTTGAGAACCTGTTGAGATTAGCTGCTCGTCAAAAGGCCAATGCCAATATGATTCTGTGAGTGACTTTTGTGTTCAGGGCCACTGGAGTTCACTAAAGAAATTCTTGATAATCTAAAACACATACCCTTTACACAAGGTAATGTTAAAACCCCAAATGTTTCAGTGTCTCTGTGATTACTCCATGTTAGAGAAGGAATGATACGATACTGGTATTGGATCGGCACCGATATTGAACATTTTGATGGATCCAAACTGCCCTCAGAAGACCACAAGCTCATGCACCAAATACTTATACAAACACGTGTCGGTAAAGAGTGTTTTGTGAGTAAGAATTCAGTCCCAGATCTGCAGCTGACTCCAGTCTGAGCCGGCTCCTTGTGCTGTTGTCTATATAAGAGCTCACAGTATGTCGTAATTGGTTGAGCAGTAAAATGTTTGGCTAAGACGTCTGCAGCCCAAGAGACACTATTTCTTTTACTATTTTCAGCCCCCTGTAGCCTCTCCCTCTCACTTACTCCGTCGCCCTTCTCTGTTTCTCATATCTGTTGTTCAAGTTATTTGCGGCCACAGTTTTGCCATTTGAACAAACTTACCCTCCTGTTATAGACCGCCAGATCTGACACCGCACCGCGACAAAGACAGGAAACAAATCAAAAGTAAAAAGACGGGGGGAAGAGAAAGTGTAGTTTGGGAGGAAGTGCTGATGTGCAACGGATCATTTTCCACTTTTGTAAAAACAAATCTTTGTAAAGGATTTGCCTGCGTTCTATCGCCCCCTATGGGACAGCTACACTCCAGAATATGTCTGAGTCATCCCAGAGTCCTACACCAGTCCATCACTTTGTTCTTTCCCTCCGATGAAACATGGAGCAATTCTCCCGTCACTGGTGCGATTCGTTTTCAAGACGAAGCAGCGAGCGAACTTTAATTGACTTGGAGAGAGTAACTGAGGATATGTAATCAGAGTACACTTCATGAGTAACTGTAATCAGAGTACACTTCATGAGTAACTGTAATTTGGTACAGTTACTTTTTCATTTGGGAGTATTCAGAATCACTGGTGGAAGAAGTACTCAATTCTGTTACTTAAGTAAAAGTACAGATACCAGAGCAGAAAAATACCCAAGTTAAAGTAAAAGTATCACATGAAAAGATCTACTTAAGTAAAAGTATTAAAGTGCCTGTTTAAAAATTTACTTAGAGAGTAAAAAGCAAAAGTGTTTTGCGCAGATTTTGAGGTCTAATTTATTTTCAAATGTAGTGATTTGTTCAATAGAAACAACTGAATCTAGCTTTTTCTAGCTGTTTTTCTTTGTATTTTTTTGTTTGCTCAAATTATGAACGTGTTAAAAATAAACCCTAAATACATTTTCAAACTATTCTTTCCATCACTCCTGAGTTATGAATTGGTTATGATTTAATTTTTATACAGCGCTTTTCCACCTTCAAGGCTCAAAGCTCTTTACATCAAGGAACCGCTCACCCATTCACACACACATTCATCCACCAGTGTACGCAGACAGTGGGGTCGAGGTGGGTTAAGTGTCTTGCCAAAGGACACAACGACCTTCGGATCAGTGGACAAACTCTCTACCAACTGAGTCACCGTCACCCATAGTGCACGTTGTGTGTTCCGCAGGTATCGCTGTGGATAAGAACGGCTTGATGTATTTTGTTGACGCGACGATGATCCGAAAGGTGGATCAGAACGGAATCATCTCCACTCTCCTCGGAGCCAACGATCTGACCGCTGTGAGGCCGCTGAGCTGTGACACGAGCATGGACGTCAGCCAGGTACGCCGTGTGTGTGTGCTGGCTACAGGGTGTGTGTGTATGCTAACCACGGGCAGTGTGTGTGTATGCTAACCACGGGCAGTGTGGTTTCCCTGGAATCCAGAACACACACCTCTTCAGTACTTTCTGAAGACGGTGAATCTCCCCGTTTTCAAATGGGCGTGATTGACAGGTGGATTAGCCAATCAGACACACACATGGTCCGTCCGTATCAGAAAAAATAAAGGAAAAAAAATATGACAAGGGCTGAAAAACATGGCGGATTTCTGCAGAATCACTGAGCGAAGCCTAACTCTGTTAATCTGAAAAGGAAAAAAAATATGACAAGGGCTGAAAAACATGGCGGATTTCTGCAGAATCACTGAGCGAAGCCTAAACTCTGTTAATCTGAGGTGAGAGAAATGTGATTTTATTTGTAAATCATAGGTGACCAATGAGCTCCTTTGTTTCATATGTGTCACTGAAATAAACAGATCTGATTGGACGATCACATTTGACCGGGCTTGAGATGCAACGGAGGACGAGGGACCAGACTGATATCAATCTGTATAAAACACAGAGAGAAATCAGGCTGGATTTGACAGAGAAGAGTGTGGGATTTTACGTTTTACATTTGAGCAAGAATTATTTTAGATGTTTAATCAAATTGAATTTTAATTAAATAAAATCCTATTTAGTGCAGTTATTTTATCTGTTATTGTAAGCAGAACCACACCCAGCCTCATTCGTTGTGTGACATAATCCAAGTGCATAGATAAAATAATTTGCAGTTTTATTTTCTTTCATGTTTTTTTTTAGGTTTTTGTGGAATTAGTAATTTAAAAATGTGTCACATTTCAAAATAAATCCTTAGGTTTTTGTGGAATTAGTAATTTAAAAATGTGTCACATTTCAAAATAAATCCAGTTGAGAAGAGGTGGGTCTAGTGTTAAATACCAGGGAGAAGAGGAGGGTCTAGTGTTAAATACCAGGGAGAAGGGTTTTCAGTCTGGTCTTAAACTGCAGATCTAACTTCACTCTCAAAAACAACTAATTATATATTTCAGTAGAATTACCATTTTAACTGATTTTTGTGGGTCAATTGAAAAGAAAAATCTTGAAACCCTTGACCCGGCTGTTTAAGCACTAACTTAATTGGACCAGTGCTTTGAACTTTCTCCATTAGTCTTGCTGTTCTCTGCTTGTATATCTACTTTTGACACTGATGCTTGGTTCAGAGCCTGCCTCAAACCCCCGTCCGCCTCAGACTTTGGCAGTGGACACTGTAGACGGAGATGGAGAGAGTGGAGCCCAAGCAAAGGTGTAACAGATGATTATAAAATAGGCCTCAGAGTGCTGAGCTATGACAATCGCGTGGACAGCGGCCAACCCAGGGTCACGCACAGAGTGATTTAAGGGGAGATTAGCGACTCCATGGATAAATGAAGAGCTGAAAAGCAAATTAGATCCACAGTCACTTAAACGTGAAGGAGGCACTTGTCTGAACCTTGGCACCTTCTCACTGCAGCGTCTTCAGGCTTTGTCTTATACTTTATTTAAACAAGACCAAGCAACAAATCACAAATAATGACGAGAGCTGAGTCGGATCTGGCAGTGACGGTAATTTTAGTGCGTTTAAAGGATGGGAAAATCGATCGCAGAGTAACAGTAGGGCCGGGTCAACAGGGGGGTAAAAGGGGGCACTGCAAACTTATTTATAAAACTTCACTTTTGAATGTTTTTGATGGGGGAGGATTTCAGACTACCACCATACTCTCCTCTCATATTAATGTGAATCACTGAGCACATGTATTATTATTATTATTATTATTATTATTATTATTAATTCATTTATTTATTTTTTAAATATTTTTTTTTACAATTACAAAGCGCTTTACACACAGATAAAAAGCAGATGTAATACAGAATAAAAATAGCTGTGTTACTGGGGCGAGGACATTAAGGGCTTTAAAAGTTATTAATAAAATGTTTAAATTGACTCTAAAGTTGATGGGTCCAGTGCAGGGATCAGTCTGACGCTGAGTTCTGTTTGGTGTGGAGACGTTTCAGAGATTTTTGACTAATACCTGTTTAAAATGCATCAATAATCAGGCCTTGAGCGTGGACAGTTTTTTCCAGTTTCACAGGTGAAAGAAAACATTTATTATTTCCAGTGTTTCTAATTCCTCCTTCTCCTCCTTTGCCCTGAAGGTTCGTCTGGAGTGGCCCACAGACTTGGCAGTGAACCCCATGGACAACTCCCTCTACGTCCTGGAAAACAACGTGATCCTCCGCATCACGGAAAACCACCAGGTCTGTGACCGCCAGTGACCGGGGCCTTAAGACTGGATACTCACAACAGAGACTTAGACTGGACACTCACTACAGAGCTAAGACTGGGACACTCACTACAGAGACTTAGACTGGACACTCACTACAGAGACTTAGACTGGACACTCACTACAGAGACTTAGACTGGACACTCACTACAGAGACTTAGACTGGACACTCACTACAGAGACTAAGACTGGACACAGAGCTTTAAAACTGGACACAGAGCCTTAGAACTGGACACAGAGCCTTAAAACTGGACGCAGAGCCTTAAAACTGGACACAGAGCCTTAAAACTGGACGCAGAGCCTTAAAACTGGACACAGAGCCTTAAAACTGGACGCAGAGCCTTAAGACTGGACACAGAGCTTTAAAACTGGACACAGAGCTTTAAAACTGGACACAGAGCTTTAAAACTGGACACAGAGACTTAAGACTGGAAACAGAGACTTAAGACTGGACACAGAGACTTAGACTGGACACTCACAACAGAGTCTTAGACTGGACGCAGAGCCTTAAAACTGGACACAGAGCTTTAAAACTGGACGCAGAGCCTTAAAACTGGACACAGAGCCTTAAAACTGGACACAGAGCTTTAAAACTGGACACAGAGCTTTAAAACTGGACGCAGAGCCTTAAAACTGGAC
>KN476781.1:0-14286 GCA_000787095.1 Periophthalmodon schlosseri | reverse complement strand
CAAGATCTGTTTAAAAATCGAGATAGTGCTTATAATCTTCGAGGGCATGATGTATTCAAAAAACCAAGTGTTAGAACAAATGTAAAACAGCACTCCATGTTATTGGAGTAAATGTTTGGACCAGGTTAGATGAAGATATTAAAGATTGTAGAAAAGTTTGTATAAAAAGAAAATTATAAATTCATATGGTGACACTGAATGATGAATTATGCTTTTTTTCATTTTCTTTTCTTTTCTTTAATACTGTGTACTTTGTGAATGTAGCAGCTCTTTATATGTAGCATTAAAGGGGGAGGCGTCATAAGCTCAGGCTTCTGCCTACTCCCTTTCAGACTTTGTGTACTTTGATTTGCTTCTTGTCTTAAGACAGAAAAGTCTGAAAAAATAAAGATGATGATGATGATGAGGTGCAGAGTTTTGTGGACTGTATCAAACACCCACATCGTGTTATACTGTGTTCACATTGGTTCATACTTGAGTGAGTGTGTGATGTTTTTTTACGCTACTCTGAGCTTAAGCTCAATGAGTTTCACACTTAAAGGTCCTATATGTGACTCCTGTGAGCTTTAAGCTACTCATGTTAGAATGTCGTTACCTCCTCAAAAACATACCTGGAGTTGTGTTTTCTTTCATTCACACATGTTTGAGTAATCCTGCATTATCGGGATGTCAAAGCTCAAATCCTCTCTTCCACCTTATGATGTCATTAAGTGGTTGATTTAAAGATAACAGCTATTTTTAGCCTCAACTGAACTGCTTTACAATACACTAGAATAACCATAAGCTGTTGCCTTTTAAAAACAAAAAAATCGTTTTACCTTTTGTTCAGTCGAGATCGCCACAGAAAGTTTACAATATCTTATGGTGCACCGAGGAGTAGATGTTTCAGCAAGGCTAGAACAATAGCTGTGTTTTCAGAGATTGGCAGTTCCATGGCTGAAATTATCCAAACGATTCTAGTGAAAGTGTATGGAGTTTAAAAACACAGTGGAGCACTTCCTGTATTACCACATGACATCACAAGGTGGAATAGAGTGTTTTCAGTTTGAGAGAAGAACTCAGCCTAAATATGCAGGGTTTGTGTGTTACGTAATATAGGCCCTTTAAATGAGCAAGTATCTGTCCAGGCTCAGCTGCTTGGTCTGTGTTCTTAGTCGTGTTCCAGTATCCAATAGACTGTAAATCAAAGTGTGGACTATTGGCCAAGATGAATGAAAAATACATTTCAAAAGTAGAACCAGACAGTTAAACGTTGTGGCGTTTTTGTTTAAAGAGCATACGACAGGTTTGGCTAATTTCACTGAAACGTAGTTAGCATAAATACATTTAAAGAGGGGGTATTACGCAAAATCGACTTTTTAGAGCTTTCTACCATGTTATAACGTTGTTCCCTCATCAAAAACTCACCAGAGGAGGTTTTAGATTTCATCCATGCGTGTTTGAGTAATCTAGCGATCTCTCCCTGGCCCTATTCAAACCCTCCTTACGGTTAGCAGTAAGATTCTGTCCAATTCTCAAGCCACAAACACAAAGAAAAACATGATACAAAACTGTAGACAACAACCTGACAAACGTGATGCGATGTGCGGTAGTTTCATTAGCGAGACGCACGCTGATTGTGTCGCGATAGCGCTCTGAAGGGGGAGTGACTTAACGCGGAGAGCAAAGGACAAAATGAAAGTGAAAGTAATAAAACGTTAAAGCGCTTTTCCACCTTTAAGGCACTCAAAGCACTTTACATCAAGGAACCACTCACCCATTCACTCACACATTCATACACCAGTGTACGCAGCCATTGGGGTGAGGTGGGTTAAATGTCTTGCCCGAGGACACAACAGCAGTGTTCATTTGTGGGAGCTAGAAACGCACCGCCAACCTGTGGGTCAGTGGATCTGACTGCTCCACCGATGATGTTTATGTCGAGAACGAGACTCAAACCGTTTATAGCAGTGCATGAGTTCCTCAGTCCCACCTGTTGTAGAGCAGGATGTCAGGCTTCCAGATCTGATGGTTGGGGAACCTGACGTTGGGGACCCCCGGATAGTCTGCTGGGTCCCACCGGAGGGTGTAGTCGTTCCAAGTCTGTGCAAAGACAGAAGGCTCATTTCCTGTGTAAATATCATGTGTGTAGATGTGTGCAGATGTGTGTAGTGGACATAAGGGTCAGAGCACAGGCATTAGGGAGACAGACGGAGGAGCCGACGATGGAGAGCGTCTGCTGAGATGAGCAGGCTGCACTGTGACTGGGTTTGTAATTGTTTATTAGAATAGAAAAGCCTGTGGGAGTCATCCAGAGGCATTCCATGTTAGTTTGGGGCTCGTGTGATGTACTAAAGGGCCTGAATCTGATTTTTTCCCCATGAATTTGAGCAAAATGTGTCTTGCCCCACTACAGACATATTGTATATGCAGCTCTTGAGGTCAAAATTAAAATCTAACTATAAAACATTTTGGACTACTGCAAACCGTTTTGTTTCTCTGAAAGTGATTCAAGCATATTTGAGTAATCCTGTACTGTCCTGCACTTGAGACTTGAGAGCCCAGAATTTCTGTTTGCCCCTACCCCCTATCCCCACCCACAGTCCTGTAATTACTTGCTATATACTTTGTAAAAATGTAGCCTCAAGATTACGCACGGATGGTTTAAAAATGGTGCATAATTAAAAAAATCTGCTTGCTATGCTACGTAAGTGATAGCGTCTCGTTAAATACAAAGAGAAAAGCATGATTAAGGCAGTTTGAGCTAAGACATGATCAGTGAGGGTGTGTGGACTTCCCAGAGGCCATTACCACCTCCTGACATCAGAAGGTGGGAGTGTTTTGGGCTCTTGAAAACAAAATGGACAGAATATCCAGAATTATAAATATGATGGCTTTCACTGGCAACAACTGTAATGCTGTTTATTTCTTCATTGCAAAAACATTGGATGGCCAAGTTGTTTGGTGTTTTGATTGTCAAGACAGTATGAGTCTCACACTTTGCGGTGCCAGTTCCTGTAAGTTCTCTCTGATCGGACCGATAGTTAATCAGTGCTAGTGCAGCCTCTGCAGCTCAGTGAGTGAATTCTGGATGTTCTGAGCTTTCACATGAGGCCTGTCCATGTGCTGAGAATGAGAAAAACTTGGATGTGTCGTCTATCTGCAGGTTAAGACACTGGCAACCCAGGTTCAGTTGCAGTTGTAGTACCTTTTTTAAACCCTACCTTTTAAAAATGGTGAGTTTAGCAGAAAATGACATTTAAGTGCATAAGAGAATAAGAATTCCAGAATAAGAAAGTAGGGCAGAGTTGATGAGGGTGATTTAAAGGCCAGCAGCGGTGGACAGTGTTACAGGGAGGCAGCCTGCTGACGGAGCACAGGGAGGAGCTCCGCCATAAAAGCTCCATCTGTGACTGCTGCACATGAGCAACCCGACTGACAGGACTGAGACGAGAGGGGCCGTCATGCAGGGAGTGAGGGGTGTGCATTGATAGTATTTGGAAATATAAAAGTCTCACATGTTAATAAAAAAAAAGAGGTCTAAAGGTGAGCTCCTGGTTCTAAAATGCATTTTGTGTTGTTGTGGGTACACTACTACACAGCCCACGGTCCTTTGCTCCATTTTGGGGCGGCCAACATGAAGAACTGTATTCTTTGTTTATGTGTATCACTGTTTTTGACTGTGATGCACAAAAATAAAAAAGTAAGAACAGAACAGCAATGGTGCCTCAAATGAAGAGCAATAAAAATGACTCAAACCTGCATGAAACTTTCACAACATCTTTAAAAGTTGATTTAGCATGGGCGTGTATGGGGGGTAGGGGAAAACTGAATTTTCTGAGCAATGGTGCCTCAAATGCAGAGCAGTAGAAATGACTCAAACCTGCATGAAACTTTCACAACATCTTTAAAAGTTGATTTAGCATAATGTGTCTCTTTAAAAGACATTAAAGAGCAGTTTGCTGGCTCATCTTGATGCACATTTTTCAAGTTTGCTTTTCCAAAAATATAAAGAAATGAGTGAACCATTATTCTTTTGAAATGTGGCATTTGGCTTTGACAATATATTCAAATGAGTCTATATTTTTAAATACATCAGTAACTAGTTTGTTTAATAAAATAGATCTTACCATCTGGAGCCAGATGTTTGTGGTTAGGATCTGGTTCTTCTCATCCTGTGGAGGAAATGCACGCTTAAATATACACTACAGATCACAATAGACTGCACTGACATTCTAGAATCTGAAACAAAGGAGCTCATTGGTCACCTATCATTTTGAACAAAATTAAATTTCTCTCATCTCAGATCTCGCTCATTGAAATCCGTAATGTTTTCCAATCCCGTGTGCTATTTTTACCCTTTCTGCACATTGAATTATTTTATATACAATTGTGCTATACAAATAAATTGCCTTGTTTCCCTTCTTCTTTCCCCGTGAGCAGCCATATTTTTTTTTTATACGGACAGACTATGCATGTTCCTGATTGGCTAAATTGCCTTGTTTCCCTTCTTCTTTCCTCGTGAGCAGCCATATTTTTTTTTATGTGGACAGACTATGCATGTTCCTGATTGGCTAATCCACCTGTCAATTACATATTTCACTCGAGGTGAAATATCGTCACAGGATTTAGATCATAATTCGATTTTTATCACCATATGGCCCGGCCCTACCTCCAGCTCACTTTTAAACGATAGACCTTCTAAAATGTAGTAAAGTCCCGTGAATGTGTCTTATAAGTCACACCTGAGCTATGTTCAAATCTCGTTTTAGTAGGTATAGTTTCTGATGTAATCTAATTCCTCTCTGCTGGTGAGACTGACCACGTCCATGATCTGCATGAGGGTCATTCCAAACTCCACGACGAGGGTGTCCGAGTCGTTCTGCACCGGCCGCACTAGGGTGTTGTATTCTCTCATCAGGTCAGCGTACAGGCGCCGCTGGTTTGGGCCCTGCATCGAAACTGCGACACACAGAGATGGAAGAACAGATCAGTTAAAGTGTCCCCGCCGAGCTTTTTTTTTTGTTTTTTTAATTCATAGCACCTTTCACAAACAAGGACGTTACAAAGTACTTTACAACAAAGAGGTAAAATACAGGAAAAAAGCACACAATTAGACCTGTCACGATAAATACTATATCGAATTATCGCTCAATGTATGACATGTGAATTAGTTTTAGGGGTCAGTATTTATCGTGGTTCTTTTTCTTTGTACTAGGGGGAAATGTGTGGTTATTTTTAGGTACTACGATTAGATTTAAGCTGTCGAGGTTTGAATTATGAACTTCTGTGATTCACTATAGATACAAACTAACTCCTTAAGTGCAGCATTCTGTTATTTCTTTACTGCAGTTCATATTTTTTTAACAATTTTGTACATTTAGAATACTTTTTGGGGGATAATTCTGCTTTATGCTTTGGTTTCAGTATGATCGTTTAGCGTCTACATATACATCAGCAATATATCGCACTTCAGAATTTCACAATTACCATATAGTCTATGCTACCATATAGTAGTCTTAGAATATTTTGTATTATGTTGTATTTTCTTGTGGGAGGAAAATGATGATACATAAAAAATGCCAAACCAATAGGAATATTGGGTTCACACTGTCAATGAACTCGTCTGTATTGATTATCTATCTATCTATGGATTTGCTACTTGGAACTTGTGGTGTGATGACATGAATTCAATTACTGAATACATACTGTACATAAAAAATATTAATATTATGCTTATTTATTAAGTTGTGCAGTCCTGATTGAAGTGGAGAACGAAACTTTGAAATCTATGGGCTATTGCCACACCATAAGCTTAGGTTATTACAAATTCCTATAGGACGTAAATGTAAAAGCTGCATTTTGTCTCTCTCTAGAACGTTTTGACATAGTTTGAAATGACATAGTATCGATACCAAAAAAAGTCCCATTCACAGGACAGAAATGAACCTTTCCTGAATAGCTTTAGAATGATCTTGAGCTGTATCAGAACAAGTATAAGACACATAGACTAGTACACGCCCATGGACCACTATGGAACCTACTGGACGACTGAGGGATTACACAGATATACACAAATACACAGGCCGCATGGTAATATGAAAAAAAGTACTATTATTTAATGTTGAAAATCACATTCTACTGTCTAAATAAAGAGTGTTTTTTTTTATTTTCATCGTGGTATCGGAATCTGTGTTGAGTATCGAGTCTATTCCTTAATATCAAAATCCAGTTTGAAATTTTAGTGTAGCATATTAAGGTTGTGACAACACTAATATGAACCTAGACTTTTCTGATATCCTGCAGCCCTAGTGAACATTTTTACAGCTACTATATTCCACAGAAAACAACTTGTGACGATTTTGCTGTAACTGAACCAGGTGCCCTCCCGTTCATAGACAAATGCCAAGCTTAACCCACTATGCCACGGCCACCTCAGCCCCAGTGAAAATGCACTTAGTTATATTTACATGAGGTTTGTTTATCTGTAGGAATAGCCCTTATTTTATGGCTGTTGAGTTATGGAGCAGTTTTGGCAGCAGCTCCTCACTGCACTAATGGCTATGCATCATTATTCTAATCCTCTTATAGACGGCACATAACCAAAACCAACTGGCACTGCTTGTGGACAGTTAAATTCATTATTTGTTGGATTTACAGTTAGAGCATAAACTAATGTTACCTGGCATATGGTACAGATCAGTAGTGGAAGAAGTATTCAATTTTGTTACTTAAGTAAAAGCACATATACCAGGGCAAAAAATACTCAGGTAAAAGCAAAAGCATCACATGAAAAAATCTACTTAAGTAACAGTATTAAAGTACCTGTTTAAAATGTACTTAAAAAAATCTACTTAAGTAACAGTATTAAAGTACCTGTTTAAAAATGTACTTAAAGAGTAAAAATAAAAGTATTTTGTGCAGATTTTGAAGTCTTACAAAGCTTCAAATGTGGTGATTTTGACAAAGATTTGTGCAGAATTTTGATCAACAAAAACAACTGAATCAATTTTTTTTTCTAGCTGTGTTTATCTGTTTTTTGTTTTTTTTGCTCAAATTATAAATGTGTTAAAAATAAACCCTGAGGCTTTTCAGCAGGTCTCAAACAATAAGAAAAAATACTTTTACTTTTGAGTCCTGCTCAACAATGTAGTGGAGTAGAAAGTACAGATACCTGCTCTCAAATGTAGTGAGGTAAAATTTAAAAGAATCCATTTTAAAATTTACTTAAGTAAAGTACAGATACCTAAAATATTTACTTAAGTACAGTACTTTACTACTTTTCAGTCATTACATTTCACCACTGGTACAGATACAGCATACGATGAAAATCATTACTCCAGGGCTGCACCATTTAAAATCGAATTGAGACTTTTTCTGACAATTATGACATGTGATAGATATGCAGTATATGTAGTATATGCAGTATAAAAAGTAGGATTCAGTTCAGAGTGGAGCGGAGCGTTCACATTTGAGAGGAAACATAAACTGTTAAACTAATCCAAGAATCCTGTTAATAAATCATCATCATCATCATGTTTACAAAGGTCTAAACTACAGCTACAACAGGAGATGCATTTTGTTCTTTGCAGAGAACATTCTATTCTCTAAAATATATGTATGTCCCCACTGGGAAATTTCTCCTCTGCATTTGACGCAATCCTTCAGTGTCTCTGGGTTAAACCTGTCAAGATCTTGAGCTCGTCTTGGTCAGGACTTCCTTAGCTGGAGGATTTGACCTATTGTGCATGTTTTGGGTTGATAGGGGAAACAAGAGTGCCTGAAGGAAACCCACCCAGACATAGAGAGAACATGCAAACTGGAGCCTGGAAGTCAAACCCAGAACCTTCTTAGCCACTCAGCCATCGTGCCGGCAACTGTAGTCTTTGCAATTTTGATCTGATTGTTGGTTTATTCGTTTATTGTGGTCTTTAAATCAAATTCTAAGCAATACTGATTATGATCTTTAGGCAATGTTAAGGCAGTCCATCAGAAATGTACAAAAACCTGCCTGTAAATGTCCTGGTTGAGATTCAAGTATCGCTCAAATCATCTATTTAACACAGTATAAGTGTAAGTATGAGTGTTGTTGATTTTCAACACACTTTGTTCAGACCATAAATAAATAGGCTGCAAAATTGTAGGTGATATTGGTAGGAATGTCACGATAACAAATTTTGAAGCACGATATATTGCTACAGATAAACAGCACAATAAATGATAAAACTGAAACTACTTTATGCCACTGACACAAAGCAAGAGAATCCCAGTTAATCGATTTTTAAATAGACAGTATCATTAAAAGACCTGAGCTGCAACAAATAATGAGCAGAATGAACTAATAATTTGCCATAAAAGTTACTTATTCAACCCTCTACAGCTCAAATCTTATCATATTACAACAAAAATAACAATAAGTCCCCGTGATAAAGCCCAAAAATATACTGTTCGAGCTTTCATTTATTGAACGATAAGTCGATATATTCGTTATCGTGACAGGCCTAGATATGGAAGTCTAAACTCGCCCTTGCAACTTCTAACTTCGATGTTAACAGCGACGATTTCTAGCCTGGTTACAACTGCCTCACTCCTCAGTGCATCAGCAGTTGCAGTCCTAGCGCCCTCTGCTGGACACATTATTGTATAGGTTATATAACGCGTAAGGCAGGTGTTTTAAGACTAGTGTGAAAGATTGGTATTGTAAAAGTGTCCCTCTGCTCCGTCCCTCTGCTCCCTCACGTCAGATGCCTTCTCCAGATGTGTGTGAGGTGCGGAGAATTTGAGGGGCTCGGGCAGCTCTCCAATAACAGAACGGGGTTACGTGTTTGGAAAGAGGGTCCCCGGTCTCCAAGAAGGATTAGCCAATACATACCCTATGATCCAGCAGTTATAGGAAGTGTATCCAAATAAGTGCAAAGCAAAGACTATGAAACATGTGGAAATGTTAATCATACAGAGTACAACATAGTTTTGATCCCATGGTCCCATAACATGTAACTTACTCACATGTGGGAAGAGTACAGTTAAAAGCTTTATTCAAATTAAAGGATGAAATTGTATGCAAATTGCTATTTCTTTAAAAGTGCACTATATAACATTTCTGGTGGTCTGATGTTAGAGCTTTGCATGGAATGTTCCACTGTATAGCATTAAGCTTGACAAGACAAGACTAGACAAGCAGGTGACACTACCCAGCCAAGCGACAGGTCACATCTGCGGAGAGCAATAACAACCATTTTAATTAAATACATGCTGGTTTAATGCTATACTGTGGAAGATTCCAGGCAAAGCAATAACATCCCCATTGAGACAAGCAGACGATGCCCCCCCCACCTCTACGCCTGAAGTACGTGGGATTCTTGGATTAGTTTAGCAGCTCAGATTTCACTCTGCTCTCATGTTAATGCTTCGCTGCCTGTTTAACATGTGCACACTGAACATACACTACGAGTCAAAAGTCTAGACACACCTTCTCATTCAATGTTTACTACTTTCTACATTTTATATTCATAGGGAAGACATCGACTACATGGTGCATGTTACATGGAATTATGCAGCAAAGAAAAAAAAGTTAAAAAACAATTATTTGTCGACAGCGCTGAAACCCTTGGCCTTCTATCGATGAGCTTCTTGATGAAGTCTCCTGAAATGGTTTTCACTTCACAGCTGTGCCGCGTCAGGGTCAAGAAATGCCAAAAGTACAAATCAAAAAGTAAATCATGGTTTTGACTGGTAATGTACATAACAGTTTTGAGATATTTGGCCACGCCCTCTTTTTTAGTTGACTAATCGATCAGCAGGACGTGTCTTTATTCCAAGAAATGACTTAGCCGACTACAGCCCTATTTTCCTGGGATCCAGAATACACACGTCTTAATCTTACTTTTTACAATACTTGACTTTACTACGAAGATGTGAGTCTGGTCACCTGTACATCTGCCCGAGTTCAGATGGGTGTGAATGACAGCTGGATTAGCCTATCAGAGACAGGCATGGTCCATATCAAAACAAATATGGCTGCTTACAAGGAAAAAAGAAAGGAAAATATAGCAGGGACAGAAAAATATTGTGGATTTCTGAGGTGAGAGAAATGTCATTTTGCTTGTAAATGACATGTGACCAATGAGCTCATTACTCAAAGCATTCAGTGTGGAACTTTGAATAAAAAATAAGATGGACAGTTGGAAGCGTATCATAACTGAACACGAACAGTACATGTATTCAAAGACCAAAAGCACAAAAAGAGCATTCATGGTCTGGGTAAATGGCAACTAGGGGTAAGAGACTGATCGTAATCGAATAGAAATCGCAATTTGAATGGAGACAGTTAGCAAATCACAAAGACCACCATTTTTGAAGTACCATCATTTCCAAGTAATAAAAGGTCCTGTCTTATTCTGCATAAAACCTGCTAACCCTGTAGTTTAGATCTGTACAAACATGCTCTGAAATGTGATTCTTGTATTAGTTTTTCAGTTCAGACTTTAGTCTTTTTGTCAATTCTTGTGGACGCAATTTAAATGTGCACTTTGAACTAGTTTTGTCACGATATTAAAATTTCTAACTTGATTTGGATATTAAGGAATAGACTTGATACTTGAAATACTATTTATTTAGACAATAGAATGTCATTTTCAACATTGCGTCGTCGTACTTTCTTTTACATTACCGTGTGGTCTTATATCTGTGTAATCCCTCAGTCGTCCAGAGTATTAGTTAGTATTAGTTAGTATCGATACCTGCTCAAAAGAGTATCTAGTATTGATTTTTGATAACCCTACTTTGGACAGAATCCTATTATTACAACATAAATCAATTTTTAGATAATAAGACAGTTTGTTGTTTGCAAGGGACTTAAATACAGTAATTGCAGTCTTTGCGATTTGCTACCTGTGACCATTCAAACTGTAAGTATTCAAAGACCAAATGCACAAAAACTTCATTCATGGTCTGAGCAAGTGGTAGCTGTAGCTGTGTGTAATTTAATCTGGTGTCCATGGATCCTGACCTGTGACTTTTGGGGTCATAAAATCTTACAATGGAGCAGAGGCACAGTTGAATGGTGCATAAACCACAGTGTCTTATACTGATGTAACTGAACTTGTCCTGTGGGGCGACACTCATTTCTCGAACATGCAGAAGGGTCTCGCAACTCCATTTAGCAGTGAAAAGTCACAGGCATTAACCTTTGACCTGACATTTGAGAACTCCTATGTGCTGTTTAAGTGAACACACATGTTGGAAGAAGTCCATACACTGGACCGTTTCAACATCTGTGTATGACTTTTCTCATGTATGTTTTGTTGGAGGCTGAGTTTAAATCATGTATATTTTGGACGCACACTATGTACCTTTTCTGGTGGAAGCTACACCTCCTGGTTGTTTCCATGGAAATGCTTTGCCTGGAATGTCCCACAGTATGGCATTATATTTATCTATCTCCATGAAGACAAGGTGACGCCACCTGGCCAAATTACAGGTAAAAATACAATACATTTGCCTGGGATCCAGAATACACACTTCTTTGATACTATGACTGACTGGTGGATTAGCCAATCAGGGACATGCATGGTCCCTGGAACATTTCAGGCAAAGCAATAAAAGGAAAAAAGCAAGTGATGACCATCACTGAGGTTTTATAATGCGGCTTTAAAGGTGCATTATGTAACTTTTCTCGTGGGGCTTCTGTTGCCTCCATGGAGATGTTTTTTCGCAAATGTTCCACAGCAATAAACGTATCTTTCTTGAATTTATTTAACTACATTGTTGCTCAAAAACACATTGTGCCTTTGCACAGACGTGACTCGTAAGTTGGTCGGGCAGCATGTCTCCAAGGAGATATATGTTTAATGCCATACTGTTGAACATTCCAGAAAACAGCAATAACATCTCTAAGAAATAAAGCAAGTGGCAACTCCCATCAGAAAATTTTCATAGTGCACCTTTAATTATTATATTTACAAAGGAAAAAGTGCTTTTTACTACAGCTTTGAGGGGACATGGTTTGAGCTATAGATTCAACATGTTTAATCCACACGCACAAGAAAACAGGTTTGTCTATGCAATGAAATTCTACAGTGACCAAATCCCCTCAATAAAGTTTATCTACCCAACCATAAGCAGCAGTCTTTTCTAGCTAGTCCTCTGCACAAGTTATCTGCACTAAAGCACTACTCCCCACTCAACCTATCCTACAAAGACAGTAAAATCACTGGAATTCACAAGATCGCATGCAACTAATTAACTATCTCAAGTCCATGCCAAAAATATAGAAAACTTTGCCAATCTTACATCTGAATGCGCACAAGAACGTGGCCAGCAGGAGCAGCACTTTCAGCGAGTCCATGTTGGAAGTCCTCGTTCGCGGCGAGTAGTGAGCGTACACCTCAGGCTCCCTCCTTCACTCCGTGCAGTAGCCGCTCCAGGGACCGGTGACGCGCCGGGGGGACGGCTGAGGGTGTGCGGGGGTGAGGCCCTCCTCCACCCGCTCCTAATGGACGGCTCCGCGCCGGTGGCACAACGCGGCAGGAGATGAGATTTGCGGGTCCGCTGGGAGCTCGTCTCGACTGGGAGCGGGAGATGTTTCACTGCCCCATAAAAAGATGTTTGGTTTTTTTTTATAGTTTAGTGTTTCCCAATCAGGGGTACGAGGGCCACTGGGGGCACGCGCGCTCAAAGGGGGAGCTTGCAATTAGTATTTGAATTAAAAATGTTCTTTGACATCTTTTTTGGACATCAATAAACAATTTTAAACTAAAAAATATTGACCGTATGTTATAACACTAGTCTAATAATAAATTGAATAGTAGGTTAGAAAAAGGTATTTAAATTAAACATGTTTTTAGTTTTAAATTTGACATCTTTGAGATTTTTTGAGGATTTTGGACATGAATATGGCCTGTTATGCAAACAAGACTGAATAGGCTAGTATTAGAACTATAGGCCTTACTGTTCTTTGTTATATACAAATATAATAGTAATAAGAAATTGAATATTTGAATAAAAATATTCTTTGTAGTAAATTTTATACCTGTGGTCATTTTTGGGAGGATTTTGGACATCAGTATTACATAAGCAGGACATTATAGTCGTCTAGTCATTGAAAAGATAACGGATTTATTTGCCTGGCTACTTACTGGAGTTAGGAGGTACCCTACTAGAGTGAAGTTGTAAATCACTGTATCATTTGTAAGAGGCGGCAGGTGTGGGGCATATGCAGACTTTGAGAAAAACGGCAAAGAATGGTCACGTTGTGTTGTAGCCGAATTGTGAAGTCAGCTTTTGTCTCTTGCATTCATTTGAAAAGACACAAAAGTGCATTCACACTTTTTGGTCTTAGTTTTAGCCTAGTTGGGGTCCAAACTTGGACGCAGTTTAGTTCCAGCTGTATCGTAAGTTATATTGTGTTTTGGGTGTCTCCTGAATGGTTACCAAGATACCCGCTTTACCTCATTTGGCAAGTCCAAAGGCGAGTGAAGTTCGCCTTTGGACTCAATCGGTTTGGCACAGTTAGTTGCTCTGGTGCCAAACTGACTGAAATGACAAACATGTCTCACACTAGTTACAAGGTTATCAAACACAGTCTGCCCTCTGCTGGGGACTAAGCAGAACTACAAGTGCACTAGGAAAAAAGCATGAACCACTAGTCTATGTAGATTTTGTGAAGAAAAAATACCAAATTTTACATAATAACTGGGTGACATTTCATACAACAGGTGATCCAAAGGGTGCTTTCAGGTTTCAGAATTTGACGGTGTTATAATTTCTGTTTTTGCAACAAATATCCCACTTTATGATCCAATCTTAACCCTTATCATTATTTGCCATGCGTTGCCATTGAGGTTGAATAGTGACACCGCTTTCTGAATAATTCTTATGCAAAATTACAATATTGAGTATATTGTCTATAATTAAAAGTGTAGGCTAATAACAAAGGTATTTTGGTGGTTTATTTTAGAGTTCTTTAACTTTTTCTGTGGCATGAACATCGAACAACGCATTTACAGGTCACATTTTAGCACAATGAAATATAGTTAAAAAAAAACACTCTAGGAAATAATTTATGGAATAAGAAAGAACCATTTTGCAAAAACCTTCATGCCTCATTCTTTAAAGGCCCTATATTACGCAAAATTGACTCCTCTGAGCTTTAGCCATGTTGGGATGTTGTTTCCATTTCAAAAACATACCCAGAGTTGTGTTTTGTTTCCTTCACATATGTTTAAGTAAGCCTTTATTATTGGTCGGTCTACATTTCCAAAGCTCAGAATGCTCTTTACAACCTTATGATGTCATTAAGTGGTAGTT
>KN476780.1:0-10193 GCA_000787095.1 Periophthalmodon schlosseri | reverse complement strand
GTCTGTTATTAATGTTCATATGTTGATTTACAGACACAATAGTGAAATAAAAACCCCAGGATCATGTAGAGGGTTAATACGAACATTTAAGACCAACATGAGTCTGACAGCAGCAGGTACAGAGAGAGGACACAGTTTTTACACAGAAAGTGAATTGGAGCCAGAGTCGATGGAGCCAGAAGTTCGCCATGATCACTTCCTGTTTGGCACACGGCGGCTAGCAGGTTAGCTATGTCCATTTATACATACAGTCTATGGTTCACACAGGAGCACAAGTGTCGACATTGACTTTCCTGTACTACAGTCAGGAAGTACCGCCCAAACATGGCGTTGAGGGACTTAGCGCAAAATCTGTCTCTTCAGAAAAGGGATTAAAATAATCCAAAACACTGTCTCCTTCAATTATCCCCAGCCCCGCCTTTGCCTGTGACCCTTTGAGGAGCGAACCCTTCATTATAGGTTTAGCCCACCAGGCGTATGTCAGCACCAGGCCCACCGCTGTGAAGAGGAGGAGGGCGGGACTCTCCAGAGCCCAGGGAGACGGGTGAGGAGGGTGGGGGTCCCGTAGCGCGATGGGAGTCTGACTGATATTCATGTGGGACAGTGGCCTCCAGGCTTTGGCCAATGGAGCGTTACGTTTCGGAGAGGTGAGATGGCTGGGAACAGGCCCGACTCGAAAACAGGAACTCAGGACTTAATGGAGGAATCTCAGGTTATTTGTTGTTGTCAAGATTCAATGAAAAATGGCCCAAAGGATGATGGGAAATATATTTGTTCTAGCCTTTTTTTATCTGATGATTTTTATCTAATGATGGAAAGTTAAGACTGTTGCAATAGCAATTAACTATTTAAAACGAAGACTCCTGATTGGATGAATGGTGAACCGACCTCAAAATGTTGCCTGTAACCAGAAGCTGAAACTCTTAAATAATAATAATAAAAAAAAAAAAAAAATTCAAATTATATTTTTTTACTGTATACTACTACTACCACTTTATAATAACTACAACTTAATTATCCTTAATAAACCATGAACAAATACTTGATTCACAATGAACAAATATTTTATTAAATCAGTCCTATTGTGCTTGTGTCTCTCTCCCTATTATAACCTCTGACACCTGTGGATCATTATGTTATAATTTGCACATTTTAAATCATAATCATCTAAAATGACTTAATAAAAGAAACAAGTTCGCTGACTTCCGCGTTAGAAAACTCCCCAATGGGAGGTGACGACGCTGTAAACGTGATCACAACAAAGCGCCGCATGCTATTGGCGCCCCCTAAGGACAGCTGCACATCACACTAGCAAACAGCCTTTTTTTTTCATTTGTACCAAAATGACAACGCGACGCTGCTGAATCCTACGAGTATCACCGATGAAGAAAATAAAACTGCAGAAGGAAGTGCGTACGTTACAGTGGGCCTGTACGTCACAGTGGCTGTGTACGTCACAGTGGGCATGTACCGGTGGAGGTGAAAACGGGGGTAGATCAACAAAATGTCGTCTTGAAAATAAGAGATTAAAGATTTACTCAAACATGAATCACTCCAAATACAACTTCAGAGGCTCAAAGAAACGACTAGAACATGGATAAAGATCTGAACACAACAGTTTGCAGAAAAGGTCTGATTTAAACTTGGTACTAACAAAACACGTTCGACGGCTCTCCAATAATGATCTCTGGTTGTGGATCTGGATCTCAGTCCAGATCCAGAACCGGAGATCATTACTGGAGAGCCGTCCCGGTCCCAGGACTCCCCCAGTGTGAGAACCGGCTTGTTCGTACAAAAATCCCCTTTGTCCGACGCTGCACAGATAATAGAGCCAAAAGTGTTCCCAGATTTTCCGATGACAATATTGTGATTGGAGCTCAGGAGGGGGGATTGGAGCTCAGGAGGGGGGCAGAGGAGGGGGGCCCGGGGGGGGCTCCTGATGCCAAAAGCCCATTGTACCAGACCTCAGACCAGGGCACCAAGTCTTGTCAATGAATCTTTCTTTTATTCCCAGTGCGAATCGCTTGAGTGGATTCAATTATGAACCAATTAAGAGGTGTTTCCCAAGTTACGCGCTGTAACTGTGTGAGTGTTTGAGACGGGGCTTTCGGCTCTTTCACGGGATCCGAATCTTTTGGATCTGTTCATTTCAAAGAGCCGTTCAGACTGGCTCTTTTACTGTGTGTTTATGTGACAGAAGCTAACGTGAGAACTCATTTTAACGTCAAACTAATCACAGAGAGAAACGACCAAGACTCAGATGTGTTTAAAACGGTTCAAATTGAGGGTGGGAGCGGCCCGTGTAAAGAAGTGGACGAAGTGAGTGTGACGTCACCCACAGCGTTCGGCTCCAGTCAAATGAAGCTCGTCGAGGCCGGAGCAGTTACAGGGGCCAATCTGGAGCCAAGCTGCATATTAGGAATTCTGACCATGAGCATCGTGGCAAATGACGAGTCTGACAGCAGCAGTTACAGAGAGAGGGGCCACGGTTTTACAATAGAAAGTGAATTGGAGCCGAAGTGCGCCCATGATCACTTCCTGTTTGGAACGCGGCGGCTAGCAGGTTAGCTACGTCCATTTATATAAACAGTCTATGGTGGTATAATCCTTTAAAATCTAAAACTGTTATGATTCCAAATATGTTTTTTTTTGCTCAAATCTTTCACTCGTTCAGCGTTAGTCAGGATAAAACTGCAGACGAATGAGAAAGGAAAAGATTCAGCTCTTTTAAATGAGTCCGGATCCAACCGTTTACGTTAAGGAATCGTTCAGAAGAGCCGACTCGTTCACTAGTGAGTGTTCAGATTGTGAATGAGACGTAGCCGGGCGCTAAAATACTTTGATTTTAAATCCGGAGGCAGATCAGACGAGACATTTAAGAACCTGAGTCCAACAGAGCTGATCTCTTTAGTGGGAAAATAAACACCCCAGTGCGCACAGACACTGGGGGCGAGGTGGATTAAGTGTCTTGCCCAAGGACACAACAACAGCATTCATCTGTGGGAGCTGGAATCGCACCGACAACCTGTTGGTCACTGGATCTGACCTCTTTAGTGACCAAATAAATGCACTAGACCCGATAAACCAGACGTGGGCAAAGTTTTTTCCTTGGCTAAAATGAAAGTTGCCTCTGCGGGTCGAGGGACAAACCTGAGGAGAGTTTGCAAATAAAAATATTCTTCTGTAAAGAATTATATATTTATATTTAAACTTTAAAATTTAAAGCTCGTTTTTACCCCTGTCGACTTTTAAAAACTGTATTTCCGATGTACGTTCTGATCCGCTGTCTCACATTATGATCGACGTGTGAGTGTTTGTGAGTTCTGTGCCGTTTTATGCCACCAGGTCGTCAAGATGTTCTCAGTGGACTTACCTGATCAAATACTGAATAAATAAAATTATAAATAAATAAATACACTGACTTTAAAAATGGAGAAATAGACACGACTGGCCTCCTCCCACCTCCTTTTCCCATCGTCTTTTCGACACAAAATTAAATCAAAATAAATTATTCTTAAAATCTCAGAGCCTCCCTGCGGGCCGCATTAGACCCTCCCGGAGGACCAAGTTCGGCCCGCGAGCCCCACTTTGGACTCCCTGCTATCGCTGTGTTTCATACGACGTCACTACATTCTATAGACCAAAGGCAGTTCACACAGATGAGGCGCAGCTAAAATGAATATAGTTAAAATGCAGGGTTTTTTTTGTAACACTTTCTTGGGTTTAGTCACGAGAAATGATCAGGTTCAATATTTGTGAATTTACCTTTTGGATATTTCATGGCAAAATACAGCGTAATTAATGGGAAAATCTGGCTCTCGTCCCAATCTGAGACATGACGTCACGTTCGAGAATCTGCAAATCAAAAGCACTGTTGGTCCTGGACAGTAATATTACAAATGAGTTACTTATTCATTCAGTTCAATGTTATCTAAACAGAAGCCTTAAAATACAACTTAAGCTGCTCAAAGTGCTTCACATAAACAACAACAAACAAAAACAGATATGGATAAATATACGAGCGACAAGATATTCTGCCTAGATACAACCAAACGCCAGGAGAAGAGGGGGGTTATTCATAATTATGTGGTTTAGTCACAAAATAAACTGGCTGTGAACCATGTGAAACTTTTTTTCCTTCGAACAAATCATAAATGTAGAAATATGAAATGAGAGGGATAATTGTATTTGCATAAAAGAATCAGATGTAAACGGTTCTGTTTAGCTGTGCGTAAGACTGACAGGTTTTTATTCTGCACTCGAGTCTTTTAAAGTAAAGTTTATGATGATTATTTATGTTTTGATTTGTTGTGTTGTGATTTTAATGTTATAGGGGTGGGATTTAATAAGTTTTCTTCTTCCCACTCCTTTTCCAGCTTAAACAAGGGAAAAAAAATTGTGAAATGTGCATTAAGTGTCCTTGATACATGTGCTCGGAATAAATAAATAAAATAAAATAAATAAATGTCTTTCTTATTCTGTTAAGCGCTTTGAATTACTTTGTGTACGAACTGTGCTGTACAAATACTCTCGTCTTGCCAGTTTGCAGAGATAGTTTGAATAACTTTATGTAAGTTGGAGGTATTTAAGTGTGTTGCAAAAAAAAAATCAGCCCGTTATTCAAATAAATCCATTCGTCACCTGCAGGTTTAAGCGATAGACGGAGACAGGTGCAAAAATGAGCCGATCCAGCGGGTCCACGTAAGACAGGGGCAGTGCCAAACCGGGCCAGACACGCGCTGAACTTGTGAACCTGCGAAGGAGAGGAAAAAGTCCGAGCGCGCGCTGGACCGGGCCAATTGGAAGTGACAAGCGGAAAATGTGTGTGTCTCGCGCACTTCTCCGCTCGCAGCTCGTGTACTTGGATTATGTGACAGCGCTGACGGCTTTAGGAGCGCGTGTGAATCACTAGAACACACGAAGAGCTTCAGCAGAGCGGCCAGACGGGAGACGAACGCGGCTTTCAGGTTTAGTCCAGTTTAGTCCTGGTTCAGTTCTGGTTTCTACTTTTTACGTTTTTAAGACTATAAATATCAGACACCCATTAGATACTGTTTATTACCCCCCCCCCCTTTTTTTTTTTTTTTTTAAATAATTTTTATTTTTTTAATTTTTTTTTTAGGTCAGAAGTTTCCCCAAAATTGTAAACTATCCAATACAAACCACGGGTGAATCTGTTGACGCAAAGTAAGACCAATTACGCAAAGCTTCTGTTTGGGTGAAGTGAACCAGGCCTATACCGTCCATAGCAGTAAACATGAAAATTGCAAACTATTTTTCCCATAAAGACACACTAAAAAGTCTCAAGGTCAAAGCTTTTCCGGGTGATGTCGCTAAAACACCAACTGAAATATACTCGTCTTTGCGCATTATCCGTTAATGCGCATTTGGCGAAATAAATGAAACAATGATTAGCAAAAGGCCAATGTGCGCGCGCTACTTCAGCTGATCACGTGTCAATGCGTTTCTTAAATGTAAGTTCTTCGCTCCACAATTGGGCTGTGGGAAAGTAAAGTTTGGTCACATATTAGTCTGACAACGAACTTAAAAAATAAGTGACTTTTATTCAAACACTGAGCATTTTAAATATAACACAACACGACTGCTTCTAAAAATACACTTTACAAAATATTATCTGTACATAAGGTTGAATCACAAAACTGAGATCGTAAAAGGCACTGGTTTTGGATTAAATATGGCGCAACGCGGAGACAAAAGTCCGCTATAGTGACAGAGTCAGACTTCGGTGCCCTCTCTGCTGTATATGAGGTTGTTGACGCTGAAATGGTTGGACAGGTTTTGTACTGAGGAGTAGTAATTCACTCTGCTGTTCTCAGAGTTCAGAGGAGAGATTAACGTGGGCGAGTAGGAGCCGAGTCCTGACATGCCCTCTCTGCTTTGGGACAGTCCCGCGAGATGTCCCGTACTGTAATCCCGCTCCGTTATGTTTCTGCCGTGATGGTTTTCGGCCAAAAGAGAATTGACGTTGGACACGAAGCTGTTGTAACACGGGCTGTGCTCCGGAGCGGGGGGAGACGGGGAGGACTTGGATTCGGTGGAGGTCGGGGAGCCGTGCATGCTCTGCGGGGATGCGCTCATGAGGCTGGCCGTGTCCGAGAGCTTGTGAGGCGGCGGGGTGTCTCCGGATTTGAGCGGGGGAGACACGGTGGTGCTGTCGGCTCCGGTGATGTCCGCGCGCAACTTTCTCTTTCTCCGGAAGTTGCCGTTGTCAAACATTTTCTCGCAGTTTGGGTCAAGAGTCCAGTAGTTTCCTTTTCCTAAAATTAAAATATATATATATATTAATCAGATGTTGGAATGTTGCGACTTCATGAGCCTACTTCATTACGCACAACTTTACGCACGGTATTTCTGGCACTAACTCAGAAAGTACAAAGAATATTAAACATTTCGCAATAGTTCTTGACAGACACGTAGCCATATTGTGTTACACTATGAAATAATTAAGTTGAAAACAGTTTAAACATTTTTGTAATTAGTAAAGTCATCAATTCTTACCCGGATCATCTTCATCCCGGGCCACCTTCTTGAAGCAGTCGTTGAGTGACAGGTTGTGCCGAATGGAGTTCTGCCAACCCGCTTTGCTTTTCTTGTAAAACGGGAAGTTGTCTGCTACATACTGGTAGATCTGGCTCAGGGTCAGTTTCTTGTCCGTGGCGTTTTGAATGGCCATAGCGATGAGCGCGGAGTAAGAGTACGGCGGCCTGACCATCTTGAATAACTCCTGCTGGCTGGAGATAGAGAGCCATCCCAGGTCTGCGCCTCCAAATCCGGCTGGAGGCGCGAGGAACTGCCGCTGGTTGGACCCGTACCCGGACTGGATGTAGGAGGGAGAGTTGTTCCCGGGGAGATACGGGGAGGAGTTGATGCCGGGCCCGTTGAGCCACAGGTACGGGTTACTTGACGGAGGAGCGGTGTAGTCTCCAAGGCCGTACCCGGAGGTGGCCGCGGGCCTCTGGTGGTGGTGGTGCAGGTTCTGTTGGTAGACGCCGTAGTTGTCGCAGTACACCGCCATGTCCAGTAGGTCCTGCGCGCTGTGGTGCTGGATCGGGCTGCTCTGTTGCGTGCTGGGCGCAGGGTGGTGGTTAAACGCGTTCATAATAATCCCGAACAGAGACTCCCAAGAGAGAAGAGGTAGTGAGAGCGTCTCTCTCAGGACTGGCCTTTGGTTCTGAGGGAGGAGAATTTATACCGGCGCGCGGCAGGTAGCCCATTCAAGAAAACTCCCCGGAGACACTCCCCTCCTCCGCCTCTGTCTGCCCCCCTCCTCCTTCTCATCACCACAGGCGCAAACACACACACCCCCGATGGGCTCCGATACCGTCCCGAGTTAACAAACCCACAGCACGTCTTTACTTTACCCCAGAGGAGAGGTTTTCCGTGCGTTATCTGCGCGTAATTACGCACACACCTCCACATGTTTTTATGAACCACCTACAACAAACCACACACATCCGAGCAAAAACACACAAGTACACAAGTTTATATTAATATATTTAAGATTAATTGCTTTAAAATAATAAAATATTGGTTTAAAAAAAGAAAAAGGAAGCAATCAGTCAGTCGTGTTTTACGCATATTTACTTTCAATAAATCGGTCCGTGTGATTTTGCTTTCTGAGAATATAGAAAAACAAATCTATAAATATAAAAACATATAAACTTGATCTAACTTTTAAAATGTTAAAATATTAGGCCTATTTAAAATTCCCAATTAAAGGTTGGTCTTGATGATCTTTTGGTTGAATTTTTTTCCCAGTAAAATTAAGGCGTGTGGAATTTTACCAGTTTGCGTTTTTACTGCCTAAAAATCTGTGGGAAAAAAAAAAAAATTCCACTTTACTCAAAATTTCGCTTTCAGATTCTAATGGCAGAGCTGTAATGAGCGGCATCGTAAACATGTTATTATCGCGTTAAGTCTGACTCTTAATGATCCTTAAGCGAAACGTGTCAAACCCAAACACGCTGCGCTCGCCTCGCGCCTCAACGACACTGACGCGTCTGGAATAAACACAGCGAACAAGTGGCGCAGGTTTAGTGTCAACACAGCCTCGTGCAAAATATCTCCACATCTGAGTCATTTAGTGAAATGAGGAAGTCCATTCACATCTCAAGAGGTTGTGGTAAAGTGTGGACACAAAATGGACACAACAGCGGTCGAAAGAGACTGAAGGCTTTTAAGGAACGAAGGCAAAACTAAAATAAATAAATAAATAACTAATTAAAGGTTCCACAGCAAAAACAGAGATCTCCATTTTGAAAATTTGCCAAAAAGTGTTTTATTTTTGTTTTTTTGTTCCCATCTTCTACAGAAATTATCACTGACAATAGAGTGGCTTTTATAAAGAAGGATGGGATTATATTTTAGTTTTTAGAAATATTACTTCACACAGAGTAAACTGCAAACCACTGATGCCTTTTTCAAATGGCACTTATCTGTTTCTGCAAATGAACTCTTCAAATAGCGAATTTTATAACCCAAACCTTTTGTTTTTTAACTATAAACTGTGATGTAGATGATTTATAACGCCATCAGGAAACACGTTTGGAGTTTTGTTTGGCCTCAGAAATACGCGCGTCTCCTTTGGTTCCGATTATTTCCTCGTTCAGAAAATATGACCTTTTTTCAGACAGACTTCAAAGGCCAAAGCTCTCAAACTCAGAGTTAATTAGAGTTCGCGTATTCTGATGTGGGCGTGTCTAATGCGTCTGACCCTGTGGTATCGATACGAAGCGCTCAGACGTGTCAGAACGGACCATTTCGGGTCGGGTTTGGTTCGCAATACACAATGACAATAGTGATGGGACTTTTGACACTTTTACGGGATCCGAATCTTTTGGATCCGTTCATTTCAAAGAGCCATTCAAAAGACTGGCTCTTTTATATGTATTTATATGACAGAAGACAATGGTTTTTTTTAAATCATTTTATCAACAAACTGGTCACAGAGAGACACGACCAAGGCTCAGATGTGTTTAAACTGGTTCAAACTGAGAGTGAGAGTGTGTTTATCCTTTGGAATTATGAATAATTTAAATAAAACATTTCACTACAATAATCATAATAATAATTAATTAAAAACTAACTGTTATTATGATGCCAGATATATTTTGTGCACAAATCTCTCACTCGTGTCGCCTGCTCTGCTTCTGTGATGATTCTTGTGTTGGTTCAAATTAGAAAGGAAAAGAATCGAATGAGATCCGGTTCCAATCATTCAAGTCAAGGAACCGTTCAAAAGAGCCGGCTCGTTCACATCGTCGCATCACTAAATGACATCCCCTGTACGAAGTGTTTTAGTGTTGTGTCACTCTATAAGAGCCGCTCCGGACTCAGCGGCTCCTGCGCATTCCTCGGCTCCATGACCTTTGTTAAGAGTTTGGCTCCGAGGCGCTGAGCTGTCCGCGGGCCCGGGGCAGCGCAGTCTCCGCGGGAAAGTGCCATTTAACCCCCGCCTAATAAACAGCACCACCTGACACAGCTACACTCACTCAGGGCTAATTACTGACGAGCGCACGAGTCTGTGACGAGTCTATTTCAATGAAAAATCTGTGCGTAATTACGCATTTTGGGCACGGTGTCCATCATCCGTGCGCAAACGTAACTGACAAGGGAGTTTGGTGTTAAAAATAGTTATTGCTTCAGATTATATGGGATTTTAATGTAACTGTCCCCACAAAATATAAGATTTATATATAAATGACACAAAAGGAGTTAAGTAGTAAAAATTATTATCGCTTCAGATTAAACGGGATTTGGATTTAACGGTCCCCACAAAATATAAGTTTCAACAGTTCGTTTCTCAGTTTGCGGAGATCAACAGCTGAAAACACAGCGTGAACCTGTGCGCGTGTCAGGCCGCGGTGCTCAGTTCGTTTCTCAGTTTGCGGAGATCAACAGCTGAAAACACAGCGTGGCTTTTACGTTTAGACCAGCGCCGCAGCGGAGCAGCCGAGAACACGAGAGATTTAAAGATTTGAAAACATCTGGAGGAGACGCGCTGATGACAAACAAACAAACAAACAAACAGGTTTTATTACACACACACACACACACACACACACACACACACACACACACACACACGGACCTGTACAAAATCAACTCTTCCCTAAAACATTTTCTTTCCATGTGTTCAACTCAAACCTTTGAGACTTTAACCTTAACCAGAC